>JAXQQM020065138.1:0-62677 GCA_034641835.2 Pinus albicaulis | reverse complement strand
TCTTCTAGAGAACATGGATCAAGTATTATCAATCCAATAAAGACAAATAAAGCAGGTGAGAAATTAATTTATACAAAGTCACCCAAAAGAGATAAGGTGAAAGGGAAAAAATTAAAAGTACATATTATGAATGGATACCAATTGATATGTGCACAACACTAGCAGATGGGAGAAGGTCTTCAGGGTTGTAGGGGATAAGATGTTTATTTTCCAATACCCCTACCTTGAAACCCTATAAATAGATAGTGTGCTCCAATTTTTTGTTGTAATATTTCATCCATGAACTCTTCTTATGAGGATTCCCTTGAAGGGAGGGGTATAGATTGCAAGTTTCTCTAGAGGTTTTGACAAAGGTGAAGGGGAATGGAGTTTACCTCCTATTGCAACACTTTCTATTCCACCATTCGATTTTCTAAATAGAACTGAATTTAAGGGTCATATGCGAGAGCTCACGAAGATCATAACAATAAGAAGGTAGGTGTGATTTAGCATAGGATTGATTCTTGAACGATTGACGTTTTGGGTGATATTTCCCAGTAAATGGAAAAAATTGAAGCCATACCACCTAAAGACAACCCTCATGTAAAGTGACACAAGTCATCAACGATGCCTCCTTAAGTCGGCCTCAATCAATGTTCAAGTGGGCTCAAATCAAGACATAACACTTCACGTTATCATGTCGGACTCAATAACTATGGAAAAAAACTATATATACAGGGGTATAGTTTCACATTTCTAACACATAATTTTTGACATCTATGAATTTTTGAACCACATATACACTTCGGATGATGATTACAAGTTCGATGTTGGAGGATAAGGTCTCAAACCTATTATAGAATTTGGGTAACCAGCTATGCTATGATTTAGGTAACTTCCATGGTATGATGTTGCAACAAAACAATGCCTCGGTGTCAACACAGATCTACCACATAATCAATGCTATATTATGATACTCAATTCTATGAAGATGCTCGGTGATCTCAGTTATGATGCTTAGTGCTATGATGATGCTCGGTGATATCGGTAATGATGCTCGATGCTATGTTGTTATCTCAAACTTAGTCAAGATAATGAGGATGGAGTTTAGGTGAAAGAAAGGGATATCTCAATGTCATGGAGATCTCAGTGCTAACATAGTGAATGGATGACTTAATGGAGGAAGTATATAGTGTAAAGGTCTTGGTCGTCTCATCTTAAATCTACTGAAGGAAGAATTTTGACTGGGTTTTCCCCAATGAGTGGGGTTTTTCCCTAGCATGTGCCTACATATTATCTCTTCTTCTATTTTTCTATTAGGAACCCTCTAGAAATTATGGGTTTTATCCACTTAGACCTGAGGAAATATTAATTTTCCTTTTTAATTTTATTTTATATTTTAAAACCCATCTTGGGTCCAAAATCACTTTGCTTGGCTTCTTTGCCCAAAATGCCTTTTGTGACAAAAATCACACAAACCCATCTCAATAGGTTTGTGGAGTACCTCCCAAGCTAGACAATTCAACAACATAGTCTAGTTGTAGTAACCGTAACTTGGTCAAGCTCTTGTAGTCAAGCGAGGGCTTGGTTGGGTTCCCAAGTTGCAAATTAATTAAGGGTAGTTGTGAGGGCATGATAGCTAGGGAGCGTCAAGGCATGTAAAATAATGAAAAGGCATGCTAACACATGTCAGAGAATGTCAATGCATGTTGAAGAGCGTCAGGGCATATCAAGGGATAACTAGGTCAAAATGCATGGAAATGAACGAATAAGAGTGTGTGCCAGGGAGTGTGAGAAAATTCATGTGTGCTAAGGATGAAGTGTGTTAGGAGAATTTCAGAATAGGATTTATAAGAGGCAAGCCTACAGTTGTTATAAGGGGCTCAACATAAGAGTTTTAGACAAAGGGAGATCACTTTGTGCTAGGCATAACATTTTTTTTCCTTTAGCTATTTTTTTTATATGATATGTGGCACACTTTGGCTACATGCTCACGTTTTAAAATATTCTAGATAATTGCATATTGTACATTGTTTTGTATAATTTTTGGGGCACTCAGCTTGTGTCAACTTATATCTTGTGTGCCTTGTGCATCTTTTGGTTCTTGCAAACTCTCAGTTAATGTTCTACTATGTATATGAACTAAACATAAAAGTGAAAGAAAGCGATATCTCAATGTCATGGAGATCTCGGAGCTAACACAGTGAATGGATGACTTGATGGAGGAAGTATATAGTGTAAATGTCTTGGTCGTTTCATCTTAAATCTACTGAAGGAAGAATTTTGATTGGGTTTTCCCTAATGAGTGGGGTTTTTCCCTGGCATGCACCTACATATTATCTCTTCTTCTATTTTTCTATTAGGAACCCTCTACAACTTATGGGTTTTATCCACTTAAACCTTAGGAAATATTAATTTTCCTTTTTAATTTTCTTTTAGATTTTAAACCCCATCTTGGGTCCAAAATCCCTTTGCTTGACTTCTTTGAACACAAATATTTTTGTGACCAAACTCACACAAACCCATCTCAATAGGCTTGTGCAGTACCTCCCATGCTACACAATTCAACAACATAGTCTAGTTGTAGTAACCGTAATTTGGTCAAGCTCTTGTAGTCAAGCGAGGGCTTGGTTGGGTTCCCAAGTTGCAAATTAAGTAAGGGTAATTGTCAGGGCATGATAGCTAGGGAGGGTCAGGGCATGAAAAATAATGAAAAGGCATGCTAACACATGTTGGACAATGTCAATGCATGCTAAAACGTTCCAGGGCATATCAAGGGATAACTATGTCAAAATGCATGGAAATGAACAAATAAGAGTGTGTGCCAGGGAGTGTGAGAAAATTAAAGTGTGCTAAGGACGAAGTGTGTTAGGGGAATTTCAAAATAGGATTTACAAGAGGCAAGCCTACATTTTTTATAAGGGGCTCGACATAAAAATTTTAGACAAAGGGAGATCACTTTGTGTTAGGCATAACATTGTTTTTCCTTTAGCTATTTTTTTTATATGAGATGTGGCACACTTTGGCTACATGCTCACGTTTTAAATTATTCTAGATAATTACATATTGTACATTGTTGTGTATAAGTTTTGGAGCACTCGGCTTGTCTCAACTTATATCTTGTGTGCCTTGTGCATCTTGTGGTTCTTGCAAACTCTCAGTTAATGTTCTACTATGTATATGAACTAAACATACAAGTGAAAGAAATGAATATCTCAATATCATGGAGATCTCGGTGCTAACATAGTGAATGGATGACTTGATGGAGGAAGTATATAGTGTAAAGGTCTTGGTCGTCTCATCTTAAATCTACTGAAGGAAGAATTTTGATTGGGTTTTCCCTAATGAGTGGGGTTTTTCCCTGGCATGTGCCTACATATTATCTCTTCTTATATTTTTCTATTAGGAACCCTCTAGAACTTATGGGTTTTATCCACTTAAACCTTAGGAAATATTAATTTTCCTTTTTAATTTTCCTTTAGATTTTAAACCCCATCTTGGGTCCAAAATCCATTTGCTTGGCTTCTTTTCCCACAAAGCTTTTTGTGACCAAACTCACACAAAACCATCTCAATAGGCTTGTGCAGTACCTCCCATGCTACACAATTCAACAACATATTCTAGTTGTAGTAACCGTAACTTGGTCAAGCTCTTGTAGTCAAGCGAGGGCTTGGTTGGGTTCCCAAGTTGAAAATTAAGTAAGGGTAGTTGTGAGGGCATGATATCTAGGGAGGGTTAGGGCATGCAAAATAATGAAAATACATGCTAACACATGGCAGACAATGTCAATTCATGCTGAAGAGTGTTAGGGAGTGTCAGGGCATATCAAGGGATAACTAGGTCAAAATGCATGGAAATGAACGAATAAGAGTGTGTGCTAGGGAGTGTCAGCAAATTCAAGTGTGCTAAGGACGAAGTGTGTTAGGAGAATTTCAGAATAGGATTTACAAGAGGCAAGCCTACAGTTGTTATAAGGGGCTCGACATAACAATTTTAGACAAAGGGAGATCACTTTGTGCTAGGCATAACATTGTTTTTCCTTTAGCTATCTTTTTTATATGAGATGTGGCCCACTTTGGCTACATGCTCACATTTTAAACTATTCTAGATAATTGCATATTGTACATTATTGTGTATAATTTTTGGCGCACTCGACTTGCATCGACTTATATCTTGTGTGCCTTGTGCATATTGTGGTTCTTGCAAACTCTCAGTTAATGTTCTACTATGTATATGAACTAAATGTACATGTGAAATATTGCATGTGTAAGCTATGTTTCTTACTTTTTTTATGTCCATGGCTAGATCATGTGATCATTGTCTTTGTAACTAGTTAAGTGGGACAAGTTGAGCTTGGGCATGAGTGGCATAAGATGAGTTATAGACAATTCTTAGGTGAACAAGGCATAATCTACTTGTAGTAGGTGCAATTGGTCAAGTTGTTGTGGTTGAAGCAGGCCAATATTGTCACATGAACTATAGTAGCCAAGGACTTGATTAGGTTCCCAAGTCATGAAAAAATGTAAAGGCTAGATGTGAGGACATGAGTACCAAGGTGTGCTAGGGAATGCTAAGATGTGCTAGATAGTGAAAAGGCATGCCAAACATGCTAAGATTTTCCAAGTTATAAGGCATGCCAAGATGTGCGAGGGTGTGTCAATGTGTGCCAAGGACTATCAATGCAAAAACAGGGAAATGAACAAATAAGGTGGTTAATAAGTCATCAATTTACCTATTCCGAGAGGGGCATTCTAGTAACACCGACACTAGGCAGCAACAGGTGCCAAGTGCAAAGTCTTAGTGCATTCTAAGTGCGAAGTCTTCCTTTCCAACAATTGATCTCAAATAATTTTAATATTAAATCATGCCAAATCATACCAAGGCATCTCAACGTATTCCATACATGATAATACTTTCCAAGCGCCAATATGTGTTAGGGAGTGTTATGCACATTATGAAGTGGAAGGGCATGTTGAAGAGTGCTAAGGTGTGCTAGAGAGTGCTAATGAATGTTGAGGAGTGTTAAGGAGTACTAGGACAAAAATTTAAGGGATAACTAGTAAATATTCATGGAAGTTAATGAATATGAGGAACGTGTGCCAAGAACTAGTGTTAATGAGTGTTATCTGTCATGCCAAGGAGGGAGTGACAATTTATACTAAGAATTGGTAAGGCATGATAAGGAATATCAAGGCATGTCAATAATTCCCAAATTGTGATTGGGAGTTCTAGGGTGTGCTAATTATATGTGCCAAGATATGCCAATACATGCCAGGTGGTAAGGATGTGCAAGGTGCCAGGGTATGTCAATATGTGTCAAGAAGTGTCAAGGCAATAAAAGGAAGAACCAATAAGAGGGTTAATAAGTCAGGACTTTATCTTTTTCAAAAGAGGCATGCTAGGCACACTAATAATAGGTCCCAATACATGCCAAGTGGCATTGTGTGCCAAGTGCTAATGTACGTTAATGCATTCAGCCAAGGTGTTCCAGGGCATGCCACGGACTACATGCATGCCACACATGCTAGGATAGTTCCATGTTGTGCTAGCACATGTCACCATGTGCTTTGGCGTCAGTGTCATGACAATATGTTCTAGGTACAAAGATGCTTTAAGACATGCGAGGTGCTAAGAAATGTTATTCTGCTAAAGCATTAATTTAAGGTGTGCCCAGATTGTTGAGGAGTGTTAGGTATTTCTCATTAATAGAATTTTCAGAGCTTGATTATGTATTAAATAATATATTTCCTACACACACTAGTGGAACTTTATCTAAAGGGAATTTTCTAGATAATAAAATTAATAGATATGAATCATGTGTTGACTAATAGGAAAACTCTATTCGACTAGTCATTACTTGAGGGAAATGATACACACTAATTACTTCTTAAAAAATTGACTGACTCTAAACACTATGGCCTTGGACATATTATAAAAAATACTCCACAATAATGGTCTTAAATTGTTATCTTTTGACAAAAATATACTAACAGGCACATAGCATCATCAAAAACTCATTGGAATGATCAACGACGACAAACATTTTTTACCGTCACCAAAACTAACAAAAAGAGCATTGGTGAGGGTCATCAAAAGTTTGTCACTAGAAGTGTCACCAAAGAGAGAATTAGTGATGGGCCTTTAACAACCCCTACCAAAAGTGTCATTGAAAATGGATTTGGTGATGAACCTTAAAGGACCATCACTATATACACTTACAACGATGTTTTTTTAAGGACCGTCACCATATGTGACATTAGTGACAGACCTTAAAGGTTTGTCACATGCCTGACCCTCACCAATGTCCTTTTTTCTTGTAGTGTATACTCGTGATGGATGGTCTTAGTAACATGATCAAGGTGGCGCAGAATAATGGTCTATTTCGGGGCATACAAGTAAGTTGGGGATCTAGTATCTCTCATTTACTATTTGTAGATGATGTATTGATATTTGGACAGGTTTTAATCCCTTAGTGGTGGATCTTATTTCACATTATTTATAGTTATTGTCAAGCCTCAGGGATTATTACGGATAACCATAAATCAACCTTGATTAAGTTCTTTGTTGATGATGAAGTTGTATCGGTCATCTCATTGGACGAATAGATGGATTTTTATGGGTGGTAGGCATTCCCTAGTACAGTTTGTTCTTCAAAATATTTGTGTTTATTGGATGCATTTATTTATGTTACCCTATGGTATTATTGATAAAATTAAGCCTATCATTGCTAAGTTTTTATGGGAGGGTACTAGTGAAAATAAAAAATTCCACTTGGTGCAACTCGATGATATAACATGCGATAAAACATTTGGGTGCTAGGGACTTCAAGACATCAAATGTTTTGGTTGGGATCTCTGCTTATTAAAAGCTCATGGAATGCAAGCATGGGAAAGGGAATGGGAAAGGGCTTATGGCAGAACATTATTAATAAGAAACATATGAAGAGTGCTCTGATCATCAATTGGTTTGGGTTGGGCACTCTATTACAACTCATGGCTCATACATTTGGAATAGTTTGCTCAAAATTAGTTCATGGATGTTCCAAAACCTGAAATGGACATTTTTATCTGGTGCCCATATTCTCATTGGTATAGATCCTATTATGGGAATAAATATGTCTAATCTGCCTATGGATATTCCCAATACTTTACATGCACTTGTGTATTTTTTCTATCACAAGTCATTAAGGATTCATTGAAAAAATTCTCAGGACCCACTTGGAAATCTGCAAAGGGCATCGGGTTTCTGGGCTCTAGGGCGGATGTTTGTGAGAAATATACTTTAGAGCTGAGGTTTGTAGGCTTATCGGAAGAAAAATGGTGAATATCATCATTGCTGGAGTGGTAATCTAAAAAATGACACTTCCATTGTATATATTTACGTCGATAGGCATAACCCCCCTATTGGAATTGGTTACTTCAATCACTTTTTAATTAATCATTTTGATCGGATGGTGTGAATTTAGAGATGCCAGTATATTCTCATCATCGCCAATAAATCAATGGATCAAATCTACACCACTAACTTAATTGAATATTTGAATCATATGATTAAACCATACTTAAATTAAAAATTTACAAATCTTGATTAAAAATTTACTATGCCATTTATTAATTGCCACCTATCAAGATTAACAAGTGGAATGATATTTGTTCAAACAATTTTGTTCGTGGGAGCATAAGTCACAGGAAAAATGAAAGTGAAACATTAACCCTTAACCTTTTTTTTCTCCAACGTGTCATGGTTGGACTGAATTGCATTAATTAGGAGGATAAATGAAACTTTTAACGGCTCAACGTTTTCCTCCAACCCGTGATGGTTCAAATTCTCTAATGCTCCAGTGATGGTTCAAATTTTCTAACGCTCTCGTGATGGTTCCATTGATTTGCATTCAATTATCTGGACAAACACCAATTATTTTTTGTTGTCATTCTCTCCTCCACTCCGTAGCATCATTGGTTGGTTTTCATATCGTCTAGGATCCGAACCAACGATCCCTGCACAACCCCTAGCCACAGCTACACCAGTAGCCTCTTCACTCCTTTGCGGATATTATATCCTTTATTCTCTACATTCTATCCTTCTCTGCCTTCTCCACTCTGTAGCTTCAAGGGTTATTCTCTTCCTATTTTATCCTCCTATGCATCCGTAATTTTATTTTGTGAGAAGCGTCACCACAATTATAGAAAAATAACAGATACAAACAGAAACAACCAGAAACACGCTGCCTTCCTCCCTCCAAGAGGTAAGTGCTCCTGTTTAAAATCATAGTAATATACTTGGCTGAAATCTCTGTTGTGTGGTATCAAGAAAGAAGCGCTTATGAGTGTTACACATTAATTTTTCACCATCCCTGCAATCCCCCATCCTGCACATTGGAGGGCCTTTTCTGTGACATGTGAGCAGTGACATAACCTGAAACCACTTTCATGGCATCCCCCTTTACAAGGACAATCATTCCTATGAAGAAATTTTCCTTTGAAAAACCCTAAAAACTGATTTTTTGGCCTTGGCGCGACTGGCCAATTTAGCCCTCGCGCCAATGGGGAAAATCCACCAAAGAGGGCGCGCCAACTGGTGCTCTGTCCCAGTGTATTTCCCACGCCAAGATTAATAAGGATTGTTTTTTAAAAATAAATGGTGAAAGTTTGATTCCAACCAACTCCTGAACGAGTCTCTAAAATGAGTTGGGAGGTTTGGCTTCGGATCTCCATTTAGGGGAAGTGGTTTTCCACCTATCATGGAAGCTTCCTTGAGGATAGGGCCAATCCCACAATTGCAGGGATCCCAACTACCCTTCCACCATCTATATAAGCTTGCCATTTTCCCTTAGCAAGCTAGTACTAAGAGCTGAATCTGTAGTAAGGAGACTATCACCAGATAGCCTTTGAGAGCCAAGCCGAAGAGAGAGATATTTGTCCCATTTTCGACGAGCTTCATTGAGACGTGCTCCACTGTCGACCCCTCTGAAGGAAGATCTAGCGTCAGATCCTAAGGTTGTATCATTCCTTTTTTTTATTAATGATAAGTGACTTTGATTATGGTTTCATTCATGTATCTTTATCTTTGATGCAACGAATTACATATTCTCTGACTGATGTATAGTTACAAGATTTAGATTCTATGTTGTGTATCATTATGTTTCTTCACATGTGTGCAGGTGTTCGGATGCGCTAAGCGGAAGGATTGTGATCTGCCAAAGTGGAGGATGGGAGGCATCATCCTTCTTTCGAGGACCATCGCATAGGACCTGAGGTAGGAAACTTGTCATTTCTTGTCATTTTGTAACTAGAGACCTGCGTCTTAGTGTGGCTTGATTGTTGCTAGACCTGATCTAGGCTAGTAGGGATTTCCTCTGGCCGCAGAGGGGATTTACCTCTCTAACAAACTGGTGACTCCACTGGGGAGATTTATTGGAGTTTGTCTTGTCTCTTTCAGTTGATTTTGGCTTTTTTCTTCTTGATTTGCTCTTATAGTCTGTCTCTTTCTGGTGTAAAGCCTCTGTTAAGCTCCCACCATACCCGATCTGCTCCCTATTTGCTATTTTTTATTTTTGTCTTTAGTAAACTCAATTAGTGCATTTTTTGACCCGATATTCATGCCAACTGGCACCTGTTGCTGGTTATGCCCCCGCGCCAATCCTGTTATGGCGTTAGATGCAGCCAGACAGTCACGCCAATCCTATGTGGTGCTAGGGTTTGCTTGTTTCTGAGCCTTCTGAGCTTGATTTGTGGTTTTGGTGTCATTTTTTGGACTGCCTGAGTGCCCTGAAGTCTTGATTGACTGAGTTTAACCTCCATCCTCTGGTTGTTTTCCCTCTACTATCGGTTTTACATTCTAGCCCTAGGACATCTAGGTGCTATGGTGTGTCGAGCCTCCTGTGGGAGTTTTTGGTTTTCATTTTATCAGTCAACTTCGTTTTTGCTTCCTTGAATTCGTGTGGTTGGTTTTTATTGTATCATTGCATGATTTCTCTTTTTCTCATTCAAGTTTCGCTTTTGTCTCATTTCGAGCCCAGATCACACGGTTCGTGTGAGTTTTTGTTGCGATTCCTCTTTGGTTTGAAGGATTTCTCCATCAGTTTGAGGTCTAATTATGTGTTGAGTGAACTTGCTTGTCCTTACTCTTTCGCTATCACTTCTCAAATTTTTCTCTTTATTAGTTTTCATTTCGTTTAGTGCATCTTGCTCTTAAACATTGAAAATACAAAAGCAAGTCTTTCGCTTTTGATTAGTTAGTGTAAATTGAAAACTTGTTTGTGTTATTAGTGTTATAACAAAAGAAAGATACAACCTTAAGCTCTGACGCTAGATCTTCCTTCGGCAAGGTCGACAGCGGAGCATGTCTCAATGAAGCTCGTCGGAAGTGGGACAAAGCTCTCTCTCTTTGGCTTGGCTCTCAAAGGTTGTCTGGCGATAGTCTCCTTGTTACAGATTCAACTCTTACTTCTATGATCACTAAGGCTAGCTTACAAAGGGAAAATGGCAAGCTTATATAGATGGTGGAAGGGGAGTTGGGATCCCTACAATTGTGGGATTGACCCTATCCTCAAGGAAGCTTCCATGATAGGTGGAAAACCACCTCCCATACATGGAGATCTGGAGCCAAACCTCCCAACTCATTTTAGAGACTCATTCAGGAGTTTTTTGGAATCAAAATTCTGCCATTTATTTTTAAAAAAAAATCCTTATTAAGCTTGGCGCAAGCAATACATTGGGACAGAGCGCCAGTTGGCGCACCCTCTTTGGTGGATTTCCCCCATTGGCACTCTGGTTGAACTGGCTGATTGCGCCAAGGCCAAAAGGCCAGTTTTTAGGGTTTTTCAGAGGAGAATTTATTCATAGGAATGATTTTCCTTGTCAAGGGGGATGCCATGAAAGTGGTTTCATGTTATCACAGGTCATGGAAAAGGCCCTCCAATGTGCGGGACGATGGATTTCAGGGATGGTGACAAATTACTATGTAACAGATACCCCCTAAATCATGAGGCCCGAGAGAGAGAGGGGTGAAATTCTTTATGAGAGCGTGCCCAACTGAAAACACTACCGTCGGAAAACCTGCGTAGACAAATACAACTGATATCTCAGATACATGATATGTGGTATGGGCATATCCATCCATAACAGAGTATACAATAATCAAGATCCAAGGTATGGACGCAACCATCTAGAAAGGATCATTGAATAGACTCAAGTATGGTCACAGCCATCCACTCAGTGAGTCATGTAACCAATCATGATAATCCACAAAATCCGCAGCCTAGATTCCATCAGACAAAACCCAGGGTCTTGCACTCCATCTTGACCCGAAAAAGGTACAAGTCCTAGCATGTGAATAAGTGAACTGAAGTCAAACATGCAAGAACATCGTCTGATTACCAACCAATGATGAAAGTCGTTAAAAGACGCGAGAGGAACCACCAATAATGAGGATGGCCCTCAAGGTATTATAGGTACAATCCACGGAATGTGAACAGTGAGCTAGCGTCGAACACCCACAGAATCATTCGATCGAAGGCCAATGATCAAAACATTGCGTCGAATGCGAAGAACCTGCCATTGAGGCATGTAGGATCCAAGGTACCGGAAGGGAGTCTCTAGATCAGCTTCCTAGATAATGAGCTGAAGTCGACAAGAAGTGACCTTGATCAAAGGTGGGCCATAGTGTTTCCCACATCATTGACGTGAGACAAAGGAACATAATGTTTGTGAATCAAGATCAGTAGAGAATCAGAGGAGGGTTGAAAACTGCAGAGGCCAACTTCTCTTGAACATATCGGCGACACGACACTGAATTTGGCAGTATTTGACATCAAAAGATCTGAGGTCATGATGATGAGGCAAAGGGCAGATGAGTGGTCAAAAAGGATAACCCAAACCCATGAAGGCAAGTAGAAAATGAGATGAGATGTCCCCAACCTGACACAAATGCAGACAAGTGCCATGTTCAAGAGTGACATACTACCGACACAATGATGATACTAGTTTCATTTTTCCCCACCATTTCTGGCGAGTACCTCAATAATTTTACACAAGCTTGAAGAGGATACCATATGCGTGTCATATAAGTTCTTCCTTCGGACAAATCCAACCTAGTACATTTAACGAGCCCTAGGAAGGGTGAACTCGAGTATCGTCATTATGACAGAATCCGATGTCATCAGGTTTTAACGAGTCTAACAAAGGAAGAACTCGACATCTTTTCATGTTTAGAGAGTTTGAAAAGACAGTAGAAAAGTAAACTCCGACAGCCCCTTTTCATCAATATTCCCTCAGATCGGAAAAGGTAGAAAACTATGTCTGAGAAAGCCTCCTAGTTGCGATAGGTTAGGGTATTCCTTTTTCGTAAATAATCTATCCCAACCCGAAAAAGGGGTAAATGTATACTGGGTAGATGTCATTTCACAGCCAATTTAACGAGATCAAAACGACAAGTGACTCGGAAATATTTTCATGTTTAGAGAGTCAGAAAAGAGCTGAAAGATGACTCTAGTAGTGACTTTTTTGTGTTTTTACCGAGTCCGAAAAAGTATCAAATACAACTCGCATCGTCGTCCAAGCTGCGTGAAAACCTGTTTCTACACATGAAAGCGAGCGTAAAACCCATTTTTCGACAAAATATAATAAAATATTGGAAAAATGACCTTCAAATCCTAATTTAACTTTGAAAAGTTATAAATATGCTAAAAATAGTAAAAACATATTCACTTTTACTTTTTACCTCTTGTGAGAGCAACAGTGAGTTTTTCTTGTGCAAAATTGCAGCGGCGATTGTGGTCGTTCTAGTATGTCATTTTAGTTATCATTCGTTCCCGGTAAGAGGCGCTCTCATTAGCTTTGTTTTAATTCATTTTTTATAGATTTCCATTGTGTTTTTGGTTCCCTGAGCGGACCTTTGCAATTTTAGGGATCGGCCAATTGGTGTGGGTATCGGGCACGAACCTGTGCCAATTGGCTCCTTTTTGCAAAGGAATCACGCCAGTTGGCACAACTACTAGCAAAACAGTCGTGCCAATGGCGCAACCTAAAATTCCGCTCAAGATTTACAAAAATTGAACCAATCAGCTGGATTTCTGAGTGCTCAAGAGATCTAATGAGGTGTTTATGACCATTTTGGTGCAGATACACAGCCACAATGGCGATCGAGTGGAAAGAAAGGGAGCATAGTGAAGAGGATGAAATGGCCATGGAGAACGAAACATGCATGAATGTTCTCTGAAACTGCGGTCTAAAAAATTACTTCATAACACCATGTTTGAGGGCACAACCTGAGTTACTGCACTATTTGATCAGCATTTGGGACGAGAACGAAGAAAAGTTCAGGCTTCAGGACCAAGTATTGGAGCTCGAAGTATCCGATGTTTATTTCATAACTGGATTGTCCCGCAGACGTGAAGTCTCAATTTTGACAGGTACTAGGCCATCTGGTGAGAAAATGGCAATGGTGATGGAAAGAGTGTGCCCAGGGGCACGAACAGGTTCAGGCAGTGGGAAGGTTGATATCCACACAGTCCCCGATCTAGCACTCAGAGTAGTGCTCCATACCATTACATGGGCTGCGGGGTCACAGGCGCCACATGAGGCTATTAAAACATAGCTCCTCTTAGCATCTGAATGCATGAACCTGACACTATTCGATTGGGCCGCTGCCGTAACAATGAACATCAAACGATAGTTGACGAAGTGCAAGAAGTAAAAACTGAAATGGTTTGGGTATGGATCTATCTTGGTGTCGTTCATCCTTGAACGATTACCAATCTTCCAGGGCCAGGGGGCGATAGTCACCGAGCCACCATTGAGGGAGCCAAGTATGGCTCGATGGGTAGTGCTCATGCCCAGATCAGGAGTGGGCCAAAAAATGTCATGGAGGACTGAGTTCTTTGCATGGCTTCGACGACAACTGATCATCGTAGAGGACTGGCCCTATGCCAGTACAAACTTCATGGGAGACCCAGATCTTCCACTCCCAGAAGGGGATGACTAGGATGAGGAGTTGGTTAAGACTCTTTTTGATTTTATGTATTTATAATTTTTTTTGTGATACATGCCTATTCTAACAAACAATCCTATATGTATGCAAAATTTGGCCCAGAGAGGCCCGCCGGGATGTCACCCATCGCACGGAGGACCCCTCTCGCACATGATCCTCAAGCCGAGGGTGGCGAGGGGAGTCAGCTAGTCCATAATTTGAAGGGAATCGCCTGGGGGATCCCAGATTATGCTCGCCTAGCAGACATCCCATTGGATTATCAGAGGCACACTGTGGGGGTGCCTAGTCGCCTTCATTGTTTACTGAGGCGACTGGTGTGGGCGGTGACATGCTACCATGAGCACCATGCCGATTAGTCATCTAGGGCTTTTCATTTGCACATTTTTGAGAGACATGTTGTCTCCGGCTATTATTAAAACAGACATGTATATTTTTTGATTTTATGTGATGTACACAAACTACAAACCATTCGACATATATATATCTATTTCTGGATGGATCTTTTTACATATGATGATGTTTTTACAATTTTCGTAAATGTCTATCTAAAACCATGTTAGCTACTACGTTTGTTAATGCATTCATGTGTCTGGGTATGTGTTGATATGTAATGTAATCAAAATTTCTTTCCAGTAAACGAATACGTAGATACAGTCGTAAAATGGATGGGTTCCTAACTGAATAATGACCATTGAGTTGTAACACTATAAGCTTTGAGTCCAGATACACAAGTAATGCATGAATACCGAGGTTAACATCCTCATTCAATAATTCCAAAACGGCACTATATTCCACGACATTATTTTTGGTAGACCCTAGACAAACACCTTGCAAATTGCCAACTCACCAGCAGGATTGTAGATTACCCAGGCTGTCGAGGACAGATTCCTGGTACTGCGAGAGGCACCATCCACGAAACCGACGAAAGGAGTAATAGACATCTGCACGATCAGGAAGACCCAATCAGCAGAAAGACGTTTACAAAGCACACCACACCACACATGCATAAAAATGAACATACTCCCTTAAGTACACACACCACACAAGAATAATTCAAGCATAGTACTTCTTGAGGTACAACCCATTTCTAGGCTGCGCCAGAGGAATACCTTCATAGTCGATTAGCTCATATGCCCCATTTTTAATACTCGTTTGACGATATAGGGCCCATTTTACATGGGCTGGAATTTTCCCGCTCCAAGTTTATCGTGTGCTTGGTCATATAAGAGGACGAGGTCCCCTTCAATGAAAGAACGTGGAGAAACCAATTGATCAAAATGGGCTTTAAATTTTCTGTGCCTCAATGACTAAAGTAGCTAAGCGGCGAGTTTTGTCCAGTCATTCCAGATACAAGAGATGTTCTTCCTCCGAGGAAGTGTCGGGCAATAATTCCATAGCTAACTTCAGCGAAGGGATTTCACATTCAACCGGGAGAGTCGCTTCCAGACCATACACCAACTGGAACGGTGTGAATCCAGTCGCACTCTTTACTGACGTTTGATAAGCCCAAAGAGCTGAGAACAATTGGAGATTCCAGTTGGATTTGTGGATACCAATCGTTCGTTGAAGCATCGTGACCAATACCTTGTTCACAGCGTCAACCTGGCCATTCGCCTGAGGGTAGTATGGCATTGAGCTATCATGACATAAGCCCAACTTCGATGTCAGCTCTACCATCATGTAATCCCGAAAATGAGTGCCATGATCGGTGACAATGGCTTGAGGGACTCCGAAACATGTAATAACATGGTTGAAAATGAATTGAGCAGTTGTCTTACCATCGGCAGCTAATGTAGGCATCGCTTCGGCCCACTTAGTGAATTATTCCACGACAACGATTATATAAGCATGCCCCCTGGCCGAGTGCGGGTTACATGTCATAAAATCTATGCCCCATTTAGCAAAAGGGCCTATGGTAATGAAAGGATGCAAAGGTAGGGGTGGTGCACGCATCTTGCGCTGAAAAAACTAGCACGCGTGACATTTTCGAACTGCAACTATACAGTCTTTGAATATAGACGGCCAGAAGTAACCCGCACGCAGAATATTTTTGGCGGTGGCATATCCGGACATGTGACTACCACAGGCGCCACTGTGACAGTCATTCAAGACTTTCTCAGCCTCTTCCAGGGTCAAGCACTGCTGGAGCATAGAATCAACTCTGACTCGATAGAAGGTATCTCCTACAATGCGGTATGCTTGAGATTGATGCCGAACTTGACGTCGAGAATCTTTGGTCAACTCAGACCGGAACGTGGATGTTTGAAGGTACATGATGATGTCACTATACCATGGATCATGAGTGCTGATAAGAAAGAGTGTTTCATTCGGAATATGATCCTCGGATTGTGATGGAACAGAGTCTGTCAGGAGAGAGCAAATAAGATCAGCAAAAACCAATGATTTCGTTGATTTGGTAGTGGTGAACTCCAAATCGAACTCCTGAAGGATTACAATCCATTTGGAGTACTTGCCCCCCAGCAATTGTCGAGACAAGATGTATGTCATGGGGTTGCAATCAGAAATCACGGTTACCATATGCATTTGGATGTAATGGCGAAACCACTGAACAGCTTGGACAGCAGCAAGTGCCAATTTCTCGACATGGGCATAGCATGTTTCAGTGTCGAGAAGATTCTGAGATAGATAGTAAACTATGTGTTCATTTCCATCATCGTCACCTTATACTAGAACCATAGCTATCGTGCTAAACGGAGCGGCCAAATAAAGGGTAAAATCGCGATGATAGTTGGGAGGACGTATCAACGGAGCGTTAACAAGTAAAATTTTAAGCTTATCGAAGCATTGCTGGGAAATCTCGTCCCAATGAAAGGGAACGTCCTGTTTCAAAACTCACATAAACCCCTTGGCCACTTCTGCGTAGTTCGGAATAAAGCACCGTAAGAAGTTGGCTTTCCCCTGTAGACTATGAAAATGATGTAACAAGGATGGGGATGGGAGGTTAACAATGGCCGCGACCTTGAGGGGGTCAAGGAAAATTCTGTCTTTAGAGACAATAAATCCCAAAAGATGACCAGAGTCCACGCAGAAGACGCACTTGTGAGGATTGAGCCTAATATTGTAACATCTGCAACAGAGGAAAATCTGGCGGAGGTGTTCAAGATGGTCCTCACGCCGAGCTGAATAGGCCGGAAAATCATCCAGATACGGCTAAAAAATATGACGTATGTCGTGGAAAGCATAGGACATAGCACGCTAGAAGGTGGCCCCAACATTTTTCAAGCCGAATGGGAGCTTTTTGTAAGCGAAAGTTCCCCATGGACAGATAAAGGCAGTCTTATGTTGATCAACGAGTAAAATATTAATTTGATTGTAACCCGAGAAACCGTCCATAAGGGAATAAATCTCACTCCCCGCGCATTCATTGATGATCTTGTCTATAAAGGGAGTGGGGTAATTTTCCTTAGGACAGGCCCAATTAATTTCTCGGTAGTCAACACAGACCCGGATAGTGCCCTGCTTCTTATCTGTAGGGATAATATTAGAAACCCATTCTGTGAGGGGAATTGGATAGATAATGCCTGCGTTAAGAAGTTGTTCAACTTCTGCCTTTATAGCTGCAGCTTTTCGGGGATGCACTGGGCATAGACGCTAATGCACGGGTTTCGCACTTGGGAAGGTGAGAATCTCATGCACGACTATACTGGGATCAATCCCAGGCATCTCTTCATAGGACCATGCGAAAAAATCTCTGAATTCATGAAAAAGGCTTTTGTATACCTGAATCTCTTCGGGAGAACAAGTAACTCCCACACACCTCCCACATGAATGTTCTCGACTACCCCTGGTTTGATGGAGATGTCGATAGGCATGGTTTGAGTGATATTACTCAGATTTCCCTCTGAAATAACCTCATGAGTTAGTATCGGTGTTTGAAGAGGCGGGGTGGGAACCTGAGATGAGAAGCGCTCTAGACAATCAGACATTACCCCCAGGCCGGGCATGAACAAGGAATGATGATGTCCATTGCTCCATGACAGATCTTCAAGAGAATCATTCCAACGATAGCTTCATCAGAGGGGAAGACTTCTCTTAAAGGATCGGGTGAGTTTGCATCGCCGAGCCAAGGGGATTGAGAGTGTACATCTAGAGCCATGCTCGAAGGAGCATGTTTAGGAGGAAGAGGATCTGATGCAGCGACAATCTCGCAATAATTGATCTCAACTAGAGCTAAAGGCATTGATTCTCCAAAAGAGGTCACCTATTCAAGCGAAGGGATGATCCAAGGGTCATCTGACCTAGAGATCATGTTAACTTGAATGGTGTGCAGTGGTGGCACGGGAAAAATACCCATGAGGACGGGGTCCTTGAAAATACTGGGTCCTACACTGTCGGGGGGATTGGGGATCTGATTCATGTAAGGTACGTTGTTCTCAGAGGACGAGGTGAAGAAATACAACTGATCAACAGTGATAATTTTTCCCTCATGAGGAAACTTCAGAAGCCAAAAGAGGGTGGATGGAACACATAGCATGGTGTGAGTCCAGCTGCGACCAAGAAGAAGATCATAGTTGAGCTTGGCATCAACCACTTCTACTTCTACATTGACTATCTTACCATGTAACGTGATCGGTAAACTCTCGAGAACACCTAGGGGTTTTGATTCCCGACCATAAAATGCCTCTAGGGCATTGGGAGATGACGTGAGAGATGGAGAGCCAATGGACTTCCAGTAGGCCGATGACATAACACAGGTGGAAGCACCTTCGTCCACAATAGCTCTGTGGATGTTGAGGCCGTTGATCCTGACTTGTATAACGAGAGAAATTTGATGCGGAAGTCGAGGGACAAAATTTTCAAGGTCGAAGGTGAGAAGATTAAAATCGGCGGGATCAATACCACCGATTGCAGACAACAGAGCTTTCCATTGCGATGGGAAACTTTGAAGCACTTCCAACACAGACATTGCGGAAGGCGTCTGTGCCAAATCCTCAAAAATGCTGTAATGCTGAGCGGCACGGGTGTTTGGATTATAGGAAGATTTTCGCAGAACACATTTATAAGGTGGCCTCACAACGGGTTCAACGCTGGGCTTCTCGATTTCTAAAGGACCACAGATAGGTGGGGGAGGTGGGCCATCAACGACTTCCTTCCCAGCTACCAAGCATGATCTAGCATAATACTTCGAGCGCGTTGCAATTGAAACAGGTGCAACACCATTCATCATAAAGACTTGGGACCCAAATGGTGCAGATGGTGAAGGCTGCTCAACCATCTGGGTCTGCTGAGACGGGAACGGTTCTTTGAGAACTACCGGAGTCCCTTTGGAGCCTTTCAAAATTTGACTAACTTTAGATCATCAAGGACAATCTTTGGTATAATGATCTCCTTCAAAGATAAGGCAGGTGTACTTCGGTTTGCGTCGGGAACCATCGTCAACACAAGGTTTAGAGGATTCCGGTTTCGAGGCATCTGGTTTGGATTTTCATTTACCCTTATTCTTTCCTTTGGAGGCCTTTTCCGTAGGATTGGCCTGAACGGAATTGACCTCCGCAGTCTTACCAGAATCCGGTGGGGCAGGAAGAGCAGAATTATTGGAAGAATTCGACTTCTGCTTCCCATTAGAGGACTTCTGAGAAGTATGAGAAACAGAACCAATAACACCGTCTACTAATGGGGTAGCTGGTGCTTTAGAGGTCCCTGGCCACGGGGCATCAGTCAAGATATCATACAGCATGCTGGACTAAGAGTACACCAAATCAAGGTACTGGGCATGCGCGATGGCTTGTTCTTTGGTCACACATGCCCCCATAGAAATATCTTGAGCGATCTTGTTAATGAAGGAGGTAGTGAACCAATGAGTTAGTAGCTGATCAAGTATATCAAACTTGATCAATATACGATGACGTCTCCACTCATGAATATGATCAGATATGTGGGTGGCTTTATCCTGCTTGAGAGAAGTCAGGAGATGCGTCCCGGCTTCGTAACGAACCGGTAACTGGAAATGCGTCAGAAAAGCCATAGCTAACGTATTGAAGTCTTGAAAGATACAGTGGGTAATTCGATATACCACTTAGCGGCAACACTGGTAAGAGTGCATTGGAAAAGATGCAGACGAATTGAATCATCCACCCAAGAGTTTGAAGAACACTACAGATGGTAGGTCATGATATGAGCTTGGGGGTCCTCTCCAGCTTTACCTTCAAATTTAGGACAGTCACCAGGCACCTTGGTTGGAACCGGAGGCCAATAAGGATTGTGAAGAATTGGATCATTGGTCAATTTAGAAACATCCGACAATTCCAACGTGGTAAGGAAAGGCAACTGAGGATTGAAAGGCATGTCGGGTACCCGATAAGGACCTATACCTGTACTCCACCCTGGTTGAGCATAACTTTGCCCCCATTGGTTCTTTCCCGGGGGCTCCTGACCATAGGGGGTTAAGCCATATAGTTAGGTTGATATGGTTGTTGATAACTAGTGTACGGGGGTTGATAACCAGGGTATGGACCCTGATTATATGTCAGCCTCGTTTGAGCAGTATATGGATTTGACTGCTGAGTATAGGTATAGCCTGGTTGTTGAAGGTAATAAGTGGGGCCCTGCTGTTGGTAAGTGGGGCCCTGCTGAGCCTGATAAGTTGGGCGCACAGGCGGATTTGGCTGCGGCATAGAGTAAATTAGCTGTTGAGCAGGGTTGACTGGATGTGCAGGTTTTCCTGGTCGAGTAGGTTGACCTGGCTGAGCGGGCTGCCCTGGTTGAACAGGTTGACCTAGGTGAACAGGTTGTCCTGGTTGAACAGGTTTATCTGGCTGATAAAGGACACCAGGTTGGCTCGGCTAAGCCAGTTGACCTGATGGCGGGATAGGGCCAAGCTGGGCCTGATAACCAGGTTAGCCTGTGGCAGGACCATAAGATGGTCCTGGCTGTGCAACATTCAAAATGATGGGAAATTGGGGTTGTTGAGGTTGCACCATAGGTTGAGAAGGTTTGATTTACCCCCCAGGACCATACAATGGTCCCGGTTGATACCTCGGTTGACTTGTGGGTCCTTGAGGTTGCCCTGGTTGGACCACAGGGTGAGGCTGTATAGCTTGACCTTGAGGGTAATAGGACTGTCCTTGCCATTTGGAAGGTTGTCCAGCCTAGGTAGACAGAAAACCTTGAACATAATGATAAGCCTCTGGAGCAGGAAAATGTAGAGGGTTTCCTTGCTCATCGTATTGATATGGAAAAACATAGACGGGGGTACCATCCGGTCCATAATGGGAAAAATAAGGATGGTTGGGATCTTGGGAGGATTGACCAACCTCGGAGTTCGACTACTGTAGAGACAACCGATACTTCTCGGGAGAGATATTCTCTAGAATAGTAGATGCTATGTAAACATCTTCAGGAAGTGACAAGGTCCTGGTAGACTGAGTAGTAACAGCAGGCATATATGCCGTTACGCAAATAGTAGGCCTAAAAAGTACTGATGTGACCTAAGGAGTTGACGTGAGGGGTGTCCTTGGAGACATCCCTAATGAAGGAATAACCGGCCTCGTGGACGGAGTTGATTCTCTCATAGAGGTGACAATGACCACAATCTGACTTAAGGATCTATACCCTGCTTCCTAGGGCTCGTTAAATGTACTAGGTTGGATTTGTTCGAAGGAAGAACTTACATCAGAAGCATATGCTATCCCCTTCAAGCTTGTTTTCAAAAATAATTGGGGTACTTGTCAGAAATGGTGGGGAAAAATGAAACCAGTATCATCGTTGTGTCGGCAGTATGTCGGTCTTGAACATGGCACTTGTCTGCATTCGTGTCAGGTTGGGGACATCTCATCTCATTTCTACTTGCCACCATGGGTTTGGGTTATCCTTTTTGACCACTCATATATTCTTTGCCTCGTCATCATGACCCCGGATCTTTTGATGTCAAACACTGCAAAATCCAGTGTCATGCCACTGATATGTTCAAGAGAAGTTGACCTCTGCAGTTTCAACCCTCCTCTAATTTTCTACCAATCCTGATTCACATACATTATGTTCCTCTGTCTCGCGTCGATGATTTGGTAAACAATATGGCCCACCTACGATCAAGGTCACTTCATGTCGACTTCAACTCATTATCCAGGAAGTTGATCTAGAGACTCCCTTCCGGTACCTTGGAGCCTGCATGCCTCAATGGCAGGCTCTTCGCATTCGACGCAAGATTTTCATCACTAGCATTCGATCGAATGATTCTGTGGGTGTTCGACGTCAGCTCACTATTCACATTCCGTAGATTGTACCTGTAGTACCTTGAGGGCCATCGTCATTATTGGTGGTTCCTCTCGCGTCTGTTAACGACTTTCATCATTGGCTAGTAATCAAACGATGTTCTTGCATGTTCGACGTCAGATCATATATTCACATGCTAGGACTTGTACTCTGTACGGGTCGAGATGGAGTGCAAGACCCTGGGTTTTGTCTGATGGAATCCAGGCTGCGGATTTTGTGGATTATCATGATTGGCTACATGACTCATTGATTGGATGGTTGCGACCATACCTGAGTATATTTACTGATCCTCACTAGATGGCTACGTCCATGCCTCAGATCTTGATTATTGTATACTCTATTATGGATGGTTGTGCCAATACCACATATCATGTATTTGAGATATCAGTTGTACTTGTCTACGCAGGTTTTTCGACGGTAGTGTTTTCAGTTGGGCACATTCTGGTAAAGCATTTCACCCCTCTCTCTCTCTCGGGCCTCATGCTTTACGGGGCATCTGTTACACATTAATTTGTCACCGTCCCTGCAATCCCCCATCTCGCACATTGGAGGGCCTTTTCTGAGACCTGTGAGCAGTGACATAACCTGAAACCACTTTCATGTCATCCCCCTTTACAAGGACAATCATTCCTCTGAAGAAAGTTTCCTTTGAAAAACCCTAAAAATTGATCTTTTGGCCTTGGTGCGACTAGCCAGTTCAGCCCTCACGCCAATGGGGAAAATCCACCAAAGAGGGTGTGCCAACTGGTGCTCTGTCCCAGTGTATTACCCGCGCCAAGCTTAATAAGGATTGTTTTTTAAAAATAAATGGCGAAAGTTGATTCCAACGAACTCCTAAACGAGTCTCTAAAATGAGTTGGGAGGTTTGGCTCTGGATCTCCATGTAGGGGAAGCGGTTTACCACCTATCATGGAAGCTTCCTTGAGGATAGGGCCAATCCCACAATTGTAAGGATCCCAACTCCCCTTCCACCATCTATATAAGCTTGCCATTTTCCCTTAGCAAGCTAGTACTAAGAGTTGAATCTATAGCAAGGAGACTATCTCTAGACAGCCTTTGAGAGCCAAGCTGAAGAGAGAAAGCTTTGTCCCATTTCCGACGAGCTTCGTTGAGATGTGCTCCACTGTCAACCCCGTCGAAGGAAGATCCAGCGTCAGAGCTTAAGTTTGTATCGTTCCTTTGTTTTATTAATGATAAGCGCCTTTGATTATGGTTTCATTCGTGTATCTTTATCTTTGACGCAACGAATTACATCTTCTTTGACTAATGTATAGTTACAAGATTTAGATTCTATGTTGTGTATGTCATGTTTCTTCGCATGTGTGTAGGTGTTCAGACGCGCTAAGTGAAAGGATTGTGATCTGCCGAAGCGGAATACAGGAAGCGTCATCCTTCTTTAAACAACCATCGCGTAGGACCTGAGGTAGGCAACTTGTCATTTCTTGTCATTTTGTAACTAGAGACCTGCGTCTTAGCGTGACTTGATTGTTGCTAGACCTGATCTGGGCTAGTAGGGATTGCCTCTATCCGCAGAGGGGATTTACCTCTCCAACAATGAGAATGATTTCTTTTTATAAAATGATATTGCATTTTCTATGTTATTATGAAAATGATATTTTTTTTTTACTTAAACCATAGAAGAAGCATTAGAATATTATTTGATTAGAAGAAGCATTAGAAGAATTTCCAGTCAGGTCCTATCACCCTTTTATCAAAAATAGGTTTCATCCTTTACTAGTGTGTTTTTTTTTTGCTCAAGGCATATTCTCTTTTCTCTTGAACTTCTATCATTTAATAAAGAATCCCTTGGGATTTTCTCATTTAGAATACAAGAGGTTCTGGATAAAAATACTTATCATCTCGAAACCCTCAATGGAGATTTCGTTCAGAATCCTGTCAATGACAAGTTAAGTTTTTGAATTTCTTCACCTCAATGTTGTAGTTGGATTGTTCTGTCATGCCACAACATATTTCACAGGCACATGCCACAACATAGGCGCTTGAGGCACTGACAATAGAAGCTACGCACTAATAGATCCAATGGCGAGGAGGCCTCATCATCCGACACTTCACATCTCTCCACACCATAAAGTTGCATGGTGGATAACTCGGTGAAGGGATGCAGAAGAAGGTGGACACATGGCCCTTTCCATGTCGAGAGTGAGCTCATCACCTCCGTACATATCCTCTTGCATGAAGACGAGTCTTTAATTATACTGAAACTTTTCATATTTTAAGAATTACAATTATAAACTATGATAAATGATTTTAATTTACTATAAAATACCCAAACCTAAGGGTCATGAATGAAATTTAAAATTAGTGGAAATGCAACCTAACATAATTGTGTAGATGTCCGATAGTTTTCTCCTTTGCCCAGATTTTCAAAAGAATATTTCTAGATGTCTGATAGTTTTCTCCTTTGCCCGGATTTTCAAAAGAAGCTTTCTATTTAAATAGAGATTAACTTTTGATTTGAATTTGATTTAAAATATGGTATTTGTATTTTCTTAACACTTGTTATGAATGTGGAATGCGTTGTCACAATAAAATTTTAAATACTTCATATATTAGTTAGATTAGGATTAGTGTCATTGCATTAAAAGTTGTAACAAACCCATGGATAGAGATGCATTTTATTGCATAGAAATCTAAAGATTTATTCAACGATTGTCATAGTTATTCATCTTATCTCATTTTCATGTGGCACTTTAAAGGAGATAATTAAATGCATGAGACATAAACCTAAATTCAGAACTAGAAACATAAGTTAGATTCAAAATATAATTATTTAGACATTTCATTACAATGCATCATGAACATGATAGATATATAGTCTTCTGATTTGCTATAATTTTGAGTAAGTTCTAAATTGAAACATGAAATCTAGAAACCACAAATATATAATGGGTGATATTGATATAACATACAACTTTACTCACAAAAACATAATGAGTGATATTTGATATAACAGACAACTTTATCCAATAATTTAAATAAGATATCAATAACATAACAACAAATTAAGATTTAGGCTCTGTACCCAACAAAATAAAATATAGAAAAACAAATATATAAAGATGAAAAAAAAATGATATGTTATGTAAAAAAAATAACACTATAAAGAAATTAAATCAAATAACAAATAACAAAATTATAAAATAAATGTTGGAAAATGTAGAATTGATAATGTAATACATATAGTAGAACAAAATAGATTTGAAAATGTAGCATTCATGCTGTAATACATATAGCAAAACAGAATATGTTAGAAAATGTAGCATTGATACTGTAATACATATACCGGAACAAAATATAATATGTTTGAAAATGGAGCATTGATACTTTAATACATATAATGGAACAAAATATGTTTGAAAATGCAGCATTGATACTGTAATACACATAGCAAAACAAATTATTTAGAAGTAAACCTATATAAGTTTACGTAGGCATTTCGAATCGACAGTACGGACCGGTATGGTGGGTTTCCAGCCATGTAAATATGCAAGTCTGGTGGAACATGTGCTAACATGGCAAAACGCTCGCCTCCTCCCCCAATTGGTATTGCTCGTGGAAAATTGGGCACACTAAATTATTATCATTAGTGATATCTTATGAGGATATCACTAAGCGACCCAACTCCTGCACGGATGTTTGGAAGTACAGACCATCTCTGAGAATAATTTCTATTGTATGGTATCTTATCCTAGGGTATCTTCTCCTACTGTTTATAACAGAACTCCCTTCTCTGAGGCGATTGGGTCTCATTCTGATCCTAACACCTTCACTGTTACTGTTATTGCTGCTCCTGCTACCATTATTATTGGGAGATAATGACAACAGATTTGACAGTTCACACTCCTGTTACTCTCAACTCTTCCTCTGATCCTCTCACTCCTATTACTATTCACTTCTCCTTCCATCTCCACACGTCAAATGAGGTTGGCTCTTCAAACTGCAGATTTAGAAGTAACTGTAAATCGTAAAGATGATGCCCATTAGATAATCTACCGAAAATATAAAACCATATTTCATGACATTTGTTTTTATGTGGGAAAAAAATCATCTTACAAGCTATATTACTCCAAAAAATAAGTACTTTTGCATAGGCTTATAATCAACAAACTACTATCTTATTATTACTGGTACACAATTCTCATTTAAAAATCATAACAATAAAATAAATACATACTTGCTATACAACTAACTATTCATACATAAATCGAATGAAATATCGTTAGCTGTATTCACTTCCAACATCAAATGAAAAGTTAAATCATATCAAAGAGCTTGGCTGCATCTTTATACACGCGCAACGAGAATTTAATTCCAATTACATGCTTTATTAGGTTATTATATACTAAGTTATTATAAACCATTAGGACAAAATAGTTTTCAAGGTTTTTTACGTTTATTTTTGTTATTTTAATATAATTATATAAAAAATGTTGTGTGGATTTACAGTTTGAAGAATGATTTTAAATTTATTTTCTAAGTTTTAGAAGTGTTTTTAAGGTTTTTTAAGTTTATTTTTGTTATTTTAATATAATTAGATAAAAAATGTTGTGTGAATTTACAGTTTGAAGAATGAATTTAAATTTATTTTATAAGTTTTAAAAGTAAATTTTGTAGAAAAAATTGTATCACATGCTTGATAATTCGTGTAATATAGGCCTGTTTTGATATTATTTAAAAAGATGAATAAACGGTTTTCACAGGTGTACAACACATAAAGAGATTCACATATTTGGATGTTCTTTGGTACCCAAATTAACTTGTTCATGTAATAAATAGTGTAGAATTGCGGCTTTTATCATTGGTTGGTCTCCTAAAAAGTCATGTCATAAAATTTTTCTAAATACACTTTATCTTTGGGCATGGGTTCTATTTACACTTTCCTTTTATTTCAAAACCCCTGCAGGTCAACCTTTTTTTATTTTCCTCTTTTTTTTTCAGGTTTTGAAATATGAATAATTAGCCCCGTCAGTGTTCTCCCCAAGGGAAATCCTCAATCTTATTCAAGCGACCAACATCGTCAATTTGGCACACACACGTACATTAAGATCTGTGAGGCCATCTGGCACATATTTTTAATCATTAGGTCCACGCAGCCCAGGAGATCATAAGGTGTTTCTGTATGCCTTGACTGGCAAGGCAGTTCCACCACATTAGCCATCTTGCAAATAAAGGTTGCACACAAGCACTTTCTAATCTCCTATCCTGCCTAGACCTAACGATTAAGATTTGAGCCGTTAAGGTGTAGGAAAGGTATATGTGTGCCCAAATTAGGACACTGATCACTTGAATAAGACTGACAATTGTCTTATTCAATATAATATAATACTTGAATAATATAATACAATTAATACAATTAGTACATTAATATAATACAATTAATACAATTTATATTATTGTTGCAACCTATATCAATAAAATCTCAAATGTTTATTATTTCATATTGTTATATTTATATTTTTTTATAATTTAATTAAATTAGATCAAATTAATATATATTTATTATATTTATGAAATTATTTTTTTAATTTTATTATTTAATATTATTTTTAATATTGATACTCTTAATATAATATAATTAATTTAATTAACTCAATGTTTTTTTAGGTTCAATGACAATAGAATTAAAAAAATTGGTATTTTCATATCATTTGGTCCATGTAACATTATGTTATTTTATAACCGAAGGTTTATAAGACAAAGCTTTTTAATATTAAAAAAAAAAATAGGTTAATATTTATATTGAGCATCAAACATTTACATCAATATTAAACATAGACATTAATAGAGAGATAAAAAAATACTTATTAAGATTAATAGTAAAATTGTGAGTTATTTTTAACTATTGTAATAATGTTCTTGTGGCTCATATGATTTTATACATTATGTATATGTGCATTTTACTATATTTGTAGATGGAAAATTGCTTATGGGTCAAATCGCGAAGTTGGGAAACAGTTTTTGGCGGATGTTTAGAATTCGGGAGAAATTTTTAATTTCTCAGTCGAGAAAAAAGTCAACTAAATTTTTCGGCCGAGAGTTTTAAAAATTCTCGTCCGAGAGATTTTAAATATTTCGGACGAGAGTTTGGTCGGGTTTAACATGAGTTAAAATTCTCTCGGACGAGAGTTATGGATTTTCTCGTCCGAGAGTTGTGGTCACAAAACTCTTGGGAAAAATTTTCGGAACGAGAGTTTCTTCAACTCTTGTCCGAGAGTTGTGTCACAAAACTCTCGGGAAAACTTTTCGGACGAGAGTTGGAGAAACTCTCGGACGAGAGTTTCTTCAACTCTCGTCCGAGAGTTTCTCCAACTCTCGTCCAAGAGCCATTTAACTTTTAAAAACCCATTTAACAGTGACACAATGAATACGTTTGGTTTTAATAATTGATGACAAAGACGCAAAGGATTTTTTATTTGAAATATGAACGTTGTATGGAGATTTGATGCACATGAATTTTAATATGACAATGGTATACCCCTACGCATCAACTTGTGTAATTTGCCTTTGAGATCGATACCCAAGTTTCAGTGTGTTGTGTTTTGATTTTATGATCTAATCCATTAAACACAATTAGAAAATTCACTTATCGCTCCCAGTGTGTTGAAAAAAGTCAAGAGTAAGAAATACCCCTTGACAAGTGGAATAAAATCGTTAAACCGAAGAGAGAGGGAAGACGGGGATCAAAGATCTAATCCCTTTTCAAATTATTTGGAAGCTAAAGGGACTTGGAGGAATCATCACTTGAGACAGATTTCCACAATATGTCATGACTAAGAAGTATGTTGAGCCCCTTAACATTGAAAAGTCTATAAGGTGTTCAAGAAAACCTGTCATAGAAGGTTTAATCAGTTGGAGAGAAATGATCGAGACCATTGACATACCATCTCATAGGGGATCATTTTGCTTAGTTGGCTGATAAAAGTCAGTAGGGGAGGTTGCAAACTGACCCTTGGTTTGGGGGTCTGAATAATCCTAGATATATAGGGAGTTAATGGACAATATTCAATTTCAAAATTATTTTTCCTAGATAATGTTATGATAAAAACAATGCTTGGGTCTCAAACTTGAAAAGAGAAGATCAGTTAGGGTTGTAGGATGATCTTTTTGAGGAATGGAGAGCATATGTATCATACTCATAAATAGTATTAATATCATGTAAAATTGGTTTGGGCTGCAAAAAGGTTAGAAGGTGAATACACAGTCAACAAAGGCTATCATATGGCTATACCACTTAGTAGAAAAAGGGAAGCCATGTAAACTTGGAGGTGGAATATAATTTGGAAATTACATAATCATATGAAGAAAGCAATCTTTCTATTACTTATTCTAGAATCTAAGCAACAAGGTGTTGACCTTATGATCACTACTAGGGGGGCTTCTCTTTGTCTTTTGGTGATAGAATGGTCAATAATCTTATTATGGATTTGTCTTTACTTGAAGGATATAGGTCAATGTGTATCTGTCTATTCAGTCATTTTTTAAGTGGGATGATTAAGATGACCAGTAGTCTTTATAGGCCGTGAGTTATCAAAGATAAAAGGTACTTTCTTCAGGATTGTTTGGTTGTTTTGAAAACAGTTTGACACACATAGATAGTTATGCCTTTATGGCCCTGTTTATAAGGTTAACAAACACAAATTTATGCTCTTTTTAACCTGAATTCAGCTCCAATAAACAGTGACTTCCAGATGTATTACAACACAAGTTTCCAAATTTAGCAAGCAGAAATTAAGTCAATTGATGACAACAATCTTCAGGTTTTATTTCTAGCACAAAAAGAAAAGATATGTATGTGTAAATATGCTGTACAAGTATGCTGCTATTACACCCATTATGCAGATTTATACATTCAGATTTTGGTCTAGCCTTCGGATATACACTGCTGAGTACAATTAGACCTTTATGGCAGAAATGGAGTAGAGTAGTCTTACGTAATTTCCAAATCTATGAAACAGAAATAAAATCAAAATGAGGTTTATATGGATTTTAATATGACTCTAAGGCGGTACCAGTGACTTGTATATTCCTTGGGTTTATAGCATCTAACAAGGCTTGAGGGAGGCCGTTCTAATTAGGAAATGAAAACAAAGAAGGCTGCAGATTACAAGCCTTGTTAGCGAGTTCCATGTTGTCCTAAATGTCAATAAACTCTCAAGGGAGCTTACTATTATTGATAAAATCAATGACTCTGGGTTTTTCAGTGCATATAACCAAAAATAGAAAAATATACATCAATATAAATCATTTCAATGATAGATACAAGCAAATAGGCACGATTCCCTTAGAAAATAGCCACCCAAGTAGTGTCTTAGCACTTTAGATCAAATATCTAGACATGGGAAGGCTGAAGAATATAGGGTAGATCTTTTTCGATCACTCTCAAGCCTAGTACTAGCAAAAAAATACAATTTTCAGCAACCTGGAAATTGCCTTGTTGAGGCTATCGGGTCAAACCCCATTGGGTGCACAACCCAAAATATTTACAGCAGATAAAATCGCATCATGATGAATGGAATCATTGATTGGACCTCAAAAGATTGGTCCAACCTTAATCCAAACAATCCACCTGCAACAAAATGATGAAGCCTAGTCCACCTTCTTTTCATGGCTATGTATCCCCTCAATGAATTGTCCCTCCAATTTCTATGTGATCTTACTTATTATGGAAATATTTTATATTAAAAGTTGTGGCAACATTGATCAAGAAAGGACCGTTTCTGCCTCTGCCCCAGGTCCTCCTGACCTCTAGGCCTCTCGGTTCTGCTAGGCTCCCTTCTTTCCACCTGCCCTACTTCAAGATCTTGCTGAGCCTCTCGATCTCTTGTCAGCTTTGCTTGGGTCTGCGCCCTCGGGGTTTCTACTTGCAGGGACTATTTGGATTTCCGACCTTGAGATGCCTCGTTCCTTTGCTTGGTGCAGATCGGGTTTGCTGTTTTGATCTTCTTGCCATGGAGACCCAAGGCTCGCCCACCGGTCCCTCGCAAGCCGCTATCCCGGAAGCTGAAGCAACCTTCTCCTCTCTTCTTGCTTCGCTGCCCAAAAAGAAGAAATCTGAAGCTAATAAGTTCGTCAAAAGGCTCAACGATGTTCCAGAGGTAAACCTCCTTCCTGAGGTCCCGATCAAGGTCCCTGGCAGATCGGGCCCTGGTGGGTCAATTCACGGGCCTTTGGCCCTTGCCAAGATCCACGGAAAACTGGGTCGTTAAGAACTGGGTTTCGCTGATCAAAAATAAAGTCACCTCTTATTTTCTGGGTAGAGGCTTCTTTCTGTTTGAGTTCAACTCCAAGGAGGATAAGGACCTGATCTTCAGGAATGGGCCCTATTTCATGGGACCCCAGGGCCTCTACCTTAACAAATGGACCCCCGATTTCGATCCGGCTGTGGATGTCCCAATGGCAGTCCCTGTCTGGGTTTGGCTCCCCAATCTACCAGTGCACTGTTGGAACTGGGAGTCCCTCAAGCACATTGGAGATACTCTGGGAAAATTCATTGACAGAGCAAACAACAATGATCAGTATGATTGTGCCCGAATCTATGTCGAGGTGGACTTAGAGGTGGGGCTTCCGGAGGCCATTAAATTAAAGGTGGGTAGTTGGACGCATGTGCAAGTGCTGGACTATGAGCAACTCCCCTTCAAATGCCGCAAATGTCACATATATGGCCATTTTGCAAGAGGGTGCCCGAACAAAGGGGAAGCTGAGAAAGGAAAGGAAGAGGGCTGGAACCAGGTCAAGAGGCCAAAGACATCTCACAAGAAATCTGGGGTTCATGGACCCCAGCCTGCCTCCATCCAGAATGTTCCCTCGCCAAAAAGCCAAGAAAACAGGTATGAGGTCTTAAGCTCTGCTGAAGAGACTCCTCAGGAAGAAGATAGGCAAGATCAACCTTTAGAAAAAATGCCTTCAGCAGAAACAAGACCGGAAGAAAGCGTCACGGCAAGAAACAAGGATAAGCAAACAGAAGCCTCCGAGGAGGAACATGACTCGGAGGAGTCTGAGGAGGATGGAGAAATAGGAGATACGCAGATATCGTTCAAAAGATCTGCAAGGGGCCGCAAATCTGCTAGAGAAAAGAGAGATCAGGAAACTTACAAAGACAAGCTTCAGGGTAGTCAGCCCACTCTGGAGAAACTTCTTGGAAAAAATCCGAAGATGGTAAAAAACCAAGCGCAGGGTTCCAAGGGAGCCCATCATCATAAAAATAAATTATGAAGATTGTCTCCTGAAACTGTAGAGGAATGGGGAGAAAATTGAAAGAAGAAGCAACGAGAAGCCTTATAAGAAGAGAAGCTCCAAACATTCTTCTGATTCAGGAGACCAAAATGGAGGACAAGGAGTTTCTCCAAATCAGTAAAAATTTTTGGAAAGGTAGCAGTGGACATGCAGTTTCAACACGGGGAGCATCTGGGGGATTGGGCTCCCTTTGGAACCCTCTCAAGTTTAGATTGGTCACTGTGCTGCACAACACCCACTGACTGTTTTTGAAGCTCCAGCCTTTGGACTCGAGGGTGGCAGTCAGTCTTTTCAATGTCTATGTTCCAACAAATATAGGGGAGAAAAGGGAGTGTTGGGACTCCATCAGACATCTGTCAGAGTCATAAAATTTGGAAAACATCATTGTTGTAGGTGATCTTAACCTCACCTTGCGCATGGAGGAAAAGCGAGGAGGCACAATCGTAAGGGACCCTGCAAGGGAATGGGTGGAAGACCTCATGCAGGATTGGGATCTGCTTGACATCCCTCCAGCAAATGGTAAGTATACCTGGTCTAACAAAAGAATAGGTCCTGGTCACATTGCAACTAGACTTGATAGATGTTTGGTTCAGAGTTCCTTTCTTTTGCTGGGCTTAGATTTCAGATTGCATATCCTCCCATGCAATGTTTCTGACCATAAGCCCATCTTGATTGAGATGTTGGGCCACAAAGATCTTGGCCCCATCCCCTTCAGATTCAACCCTCTTTGGGTCAAAGAACCTGAGTTCCTGAACTTGGTTCATGACTGCTGGAAACTGCCAGTGAAAGGTTCCCCTTTCTTCATTTGGGAAGAAAAACTTAGAAGACTGAAAACGGTGCTTAAATCTTGGGCCAAAGCTCTTCCCTATCCTGCAAAAGAGAGAAAGCAGGCTCAAGATAATCTTGCCCAGTACCATGCCCATTGTGAATATGCAGAAATCACTAAAGAAGTTTTAGATAAGGAAGCTGAGCTCCAGCAAATCTTCCACAAAGCTTGCCTTTCGGAGGAAGAGCATTGGAGACTGAAGTCTAGGAGCTTATGGCTTAAAGCAGGAGACAGAAATTCGGCCTTCTTCCACAAGAAAGCTCAAGCCAGAAAGAGCTTCAATTCTATTGCAGAAATCAAAGATAGCAATTTGACACACAAAGATTTTGACAGCATAAAGAGAGCAGCTTTCAACCACTTTCAAAACCTATATAGAGAAGAGGGAGTGACGGACCCAAACTCAAAATTCTTGGAGGCGGTTCCCCCTAGGATCTCACCTTCAATGAATCAGCAGCTTGAAGCAAAGATCTCTATTCAGGAAATAAAGGATGCCCTCTCAGACATGGAGCCTGACAAAGCCCCAGGCCCGAATGGTTTTACAGCAAGATTTCTTCAAACCTGCTGGCAGATTGTGGAGAAAGACCTCTACAAAATGATTTTAAAATCTCAAGACTACCAGAAAATTGGGGGCAACACCAATTCAGCTTTTCTTGCCCTCATACCCAAGGAAAAGGGTGCTAAAGAATTTAATCGGTTCTGCCCCATCTCTCTTTGTAATATTGGATACAAATTAATCACAAAGATTATTGCCAATAGACTTAAAGGTATTCTTCCAGCCATCATCCCGGAGAACCAAGGTGGATTTGTTTAGGGGAGACAGCTCACTGACAACTTCGTCCTAGTGCAAGAGGCGATTCACTCGAGCCAGCTTCACAAAGAGAAAGGTATGGTTATCAAACTAGATCTGGCTAATGCTTTCGATCAGGTCAGACTTAGCTTTCTTTGGGAAGTCTTGAAAAAATCTGGCTTTGGAATGGGCTTTCTAAAATGGATCTGTGCTTGTATTGCTGATCCTTGAATCACCCCCCTGGTGAATGGGAGAGCAGCTGTTTTTTTTAAAGCTTCAAGAGGGCTTAGGCAGGGTTTCCCCCTCTCTCCGCTCCTCTTCGTCCTTCATGTTTCCGTCCTGAGTTTCTACCTGGATCAGAAACTGGTTGACCAAGAGATCTTGGGGCTCAATATAGCCAGAGGGGTCAAAAATGTTAATCACACCCTCTTTGCAGATGATACCCTCTTGTTAGGGGCTGCCTCTGCCAGATCTGCTCTTAGATTCAAGGAGGTCTTGGATGACTACAGTGAAGCTACTGGCAGCATTTTAAACAATGGTAAGTGCAAAGCTTTTTGTTGGAACATCTCGGCTCCCACCCTTTCTGCCATCTCAAGAATTCTGGGCTTTACTGCCACTCTCAACTGGTCCTCCTTTTCATATTTGGGCCTTCCCATCTTTCGCAAATTGGCATACAACAGAGATTGGATTCCTCTGTTGGACAAGTTCAAGGCCAAATTCAAGCTTGGGGATTCTCTTGGTTAAATCTAGCCGGCAAAACTGTTCTCATCAAATCTGTTCTTAGCAGTCTCCCCATTTTTCAATTCTCTGTAATTCTAGCCCCTTCAGGCATCATAAAAAAAATGGAAGCCTTCATTCGCAAGTTCTTCTGGAAAGGGGGCAATCACAATTACAGGAAAATCCCATTAGTCAGTTGGGAGAAAATCTGCAAGCCCCAGAGTGAAGGAGGCCTCAATTTCAAAGATCTTAGCCTCCAAAACATAGCTATGGGAGCCAAGATCTTCTGGAGAATCACTGGCCCAAATCCAGGTTGGGCGCAAAAAGCCCTATGGAGGAAATACTTCATGGGAAAGGGGAAGAGATTTCTAGACGCCCTCCTACCCTCCTCAGGTTCGCAGCTGATCAAGCTCTGTCATAAAAAAGCCCCTTTAATCAGAGACAGAGCGTATTGGATCCCTGGAAACGACAAAGAAATTAAAATTTGGGATGACAGCATTATGATGCAACCTCCTCTATCGTCCCACTGCTCTCTGCATGCGCTGCGTTTGTGGTTGGACAACGCTGAATGCACCACTCTTTGGGAAATTTCACAATGGGAAGGCAGACATTGGTAGCGATGGAGGCTCCCTCCCATCCCTCCTGCACTGTCCCAAGCTCGCGATCTTTTCCTTTCTTTATTAAATGGTATGGTGCCTCTGCGCGTGGGTAAGAAGGATGCCCGAGGATAGGGAGCCGCCCCAGGGCTGTACACGGTTGCACAGGGATACAAATGCCTTCATGATCGCCCTAACGTCCCTCCTAATCCTGCAGTCTGGAACAGGATCTGGAATCGCAAAACCATGCCTAAGGTCGACTCTTTCTGTTGGTTGTTATGCCACAGAGGGATTTTAACTGTAGATAGATTGAAGAAGAAAGGATTTCACGGTCCTTCTCGATGCTACTTATGCTGTGATTGTGAGGAGAACACTCAGCATATTATTTTGGACTGCAACTTTTCAAGAGATATCTGGCACGGCCTTCTGAGCTTCTGGAATTCTGAATTCACCTTACCCACATCCATATCTTATCTTTTTGCAAACTGGCAGAATTCCTACCCAGGATCGCTTCCAAAAAATGAGAGTTTCACAGCTGCATGACTCTCTTTGCCGAAATTTGCTTGCTGGCAGATCTAGTTTGAGCGCAACAGAAGAGTTTTCAGAGATGAAAGTCTAAACGCTCAGTTCATCATCACCAAAACAAAATGCCTTTGGAAAGAAAGTCTGGGGGATCATTTTCCGGATCTAAATCTGAGTCAGCAAGACTTAGAATGGGGTGCCTCGATGGACCTCCATTTCTCTAGTGAAATAAGGCATTACAAGGCCACAAAAGAGTGGCAATTCAGAGGGAAGGAGAATGATCTTTCGGATCTTCTCCTCAGGCATTCCAGGTTCTCTTTATTCTTCGATGGAGCAGTGAAAGGCAATCCTGGTTTGGCTGGGGCAGGAGGAATTATTAAAAATAAAGAGGGTATTACTGTGGCAAAGTTCGCTTGGGGTTTAGGGCATTATACCAGCATGCAAGCTGAAGCCTTGGCTCTTCTGCAAGGTCTCAAGCAAGCAAAGGCTTTCGGTCTTTCAGATATCAGTATCATAGGAGACTCTCAATCCATTATCAAAGTTCTAGTGGAGGATTCCTCTCCTGCAGACATTAGACTGGAAAGAGTAATTTCAAGAACCAGAAATTTGGTGAAATGCTTCCGGACTGCTTCCTTCCTTCATGTTTTGAGGGAAAATAATAAAGCTGCTAATTTGGAAGCCGACAGGGAAGTTTCACTTCCAGCTGGTTGTCTAAACTCTCGTCTGAGAGTTTTTAAACTCTCGGTCAACTCTCGGCCGAGAGTTTTATTGAACAAACTCTCGGGGTGCAAACTCTCGTCCGAGAGTTTTTAAACTTTCAGCCGAGAGTTTTCCCGGGCGGTTAAATCTAACTTTAGGCGGGTTAAACTAGTTTCAAATTTCTCGGTCGAGAGTTTTAGAAAACTCTCAGCCGAGACATTTTCTCGGCCGAGAGTTTCTGGTCAACGAAAAACTCAAACAATTCTGTAGTTTTAAGAAACCTGCAACTTTGGAGGGACATAACACCTACAAGAACAAAATGTTTTATGTCGGACCAAGTACCATTAGATTCATCTCTAAATCTAGTTTTTGATGATGTAAGATTTATGGAGTTTCGTTAAAAAATTCATTTTTTTATTTATTTTTTACTAAACTGTGTCACTATGGAATTTCATTGTTCGAAAAATTGCACTGAATGAAAATTCAATAACTTTCAAGTGAGGACACCAAAAAATTCAAAAAAATCATACTACACTTCCTCTCCTTGTCTACTTCAAAAGGGTACTCTCATTTTTCTTATTGGCGATCACATTGAAAATAAAATCAAAGGATGATAAAATGTACTGAAACATCACTGTTTTTTTGTCTTCGTCCATTTCAAAAAATAATAAAAAATAGTGATTTAATCCGAAAATTACCGAAAAATAGTGTGTGCACTAGTGCAATATATGCAGATTATGATGCTATGGTTTTTTTCCAAAAAATGAATAACCTTCCCTAAAAAAAGTAAAGGATAATAAAGTGACTATTTATGTTTGCCTGAAAATTTCAAGTATATGCAATTAGTAAACAAGAAATTTACCCCTCTATATGTCAATATTTAAAAAAAAAAATATATGGGTATGGAGGTAAGACAATTCTCTACAATTCTTGTTTTTATGTCAAAGCATAATTTGCAATAAAAATATGAGTTTAGTGGATTTGAAGTTGAAAAACATAGAAAATTACAATTTTCAACGTCAAAAAAGGGCAAAAGATGTTTCCCAACTTCACATTTTCACCTCTATATTGCTTATTCTATTCACCATTAATTGAAAAATATTTTGTTGATATCATTTGTGTTTTTTTTTTTTTATGTTACGCGATTTCCTTGTTTTATCATGGATCCAGCTATTTGGAGTTGTATTCCATTTGAAATTCTTGAAATTGTCTTCTTTTGGCTCTCTTTATCGATTGTGATAAAGTTTAGCACTGCTTGTCAGCAATGGAAGAATGTTTTTCAAAATCCTTCTTTCTTATTGCGTTGCAAGCATATCTGTACAAATGAATTTGGATTTATGGTTCATTTCCTCAATCATGAAGACAATTATTTTGCTGCTAAATACCTTAATCAAAATGGGCGCATATGTTGTTTTCATTTGCGATTCATAGATTCAAGATATAAAGTAGAGTCTACTATTGGACCAATGGTAGTTTTATCCTTACCAATAGAATTCTCCCATTCACGAAACTATTTTGTAATGAATCCATTTACAAAGGCCTTAAAAAACATTGGGCGAATACGAATTAAAGACTGGGGATTCTTTTCATTATTGGAAAATGTAAGCAGCAACAAATATGACTGGGTTGTTCTAAAACATATCTATGATAGAATGCAGTCTAAATTTTATGTTTACAGTAGTCTTGACAGGGTTTGGCGAAGGGCTGATCTTCCATTTGGTGGCACTTCACCCCCTCAGAATAGAGTGTTCTATAAAAGTACATTATTTTGGCTCTATCTCGACACGGAGTATGAAGATTATCCTCGATATGGGTATACAATCTACTGGTTTCATTTAATAAAAAATGAATGGGGATTTTCATTTGTTCCAATCACTGACATACGGTGTATGTCATTGGAAATATGCAAGGATCAGTTGATGTGTCTTATCCATGATGGCTCCACTTTTGTATGGTCAATTGAAGAAATAGATAATTTCCAATTTGGTCACCCGTGTGTTGAACGAAGAATTGACTACTTTGAGGATGATTGGGGCTTTAGATGGAAGTTGTTGGAAGAAATGTCTACAGATATAAATATCAAATGTCCTGGTTATCTTCCATTTCAAACAATCCAAGGCGTGGTTCTTATGTGCAAATGCAGTGAAGTTCCTTTCCTATTATATGACATGATGACTGGCCTCTGCTTCGCAATAGATATTGATAATTCAAATAATCAACAGATGCATGGATTTTGGTCTCCAACATTGTAGGAGTGCAATGATTTGATCGAGTCTGGAAATGTTTTTGCAATTGCTCCTCGTATGGATTCTATTGATGAGATTCCACCATTAGATATGGACATGGAGTATTAGGAACACTACTACCGATGAAATAGGTAACCGCACTGTTACCTACTTTTTTTTGGTAGCATTAAAAGCACTCGATTTTGAAAAGTGGTGATACAGAATCACTTTCTTCTTTTTTGAGCACATTTTTGACACTCTAATATTTTTATTTATGAAGTATGAATATTTGTTTTAAAATGTTAGTGATTTTCATGCTAATTTTGAAACGTATTGATGCAGCATCAACTTTTTTTTTTAGAGTGGTGATTTTCATGTTGGTAATAAAACACAAAACTTAGATATATATATATATATATTTAAACAATAAAAAAAACCAATAAAAATGTAAAAAAAACAAAATTAACTCGTAAAAATAAAAAATTTAAACAAAAATAAATAAATAAAAAACAAAAATATTCAAAAATTATATCAAAAGAAATGACAAAATTTGAAAAAAAAACACATAATTTAAGGAAAAACAAAAACAAAAATTAACCAAAAAAATTTAAAAAAAAAACATCAAAAACATTTTTTTCTAAGTTATTAAAAAAAACCATATAATTAAAAAACAAAAAATTTAAATAGAAAATTTAAAAATAATTTAAATTACAAAATTAAAATTTAGATAAAAAATAATAAAATACAAAAAGAGAAAATTAAATTTAAAAATTTAAATTAAAAAAATAATAATAATAAGAAAACAAAAATACAAATTTTAAAATTAGCAAATAAAACAAATAAAAAAAAACAAAACAAAACAAAATTTAAAATTGAAAAAGAAAATTAAAATAAAAGAATTAAAATTAAAAAAAAAAAACTATCATTAAAAAACAAAAAAAAATGAAAAAAACCACGTGCAAATAATTAAAAAACAAATATCCATAAATTTACTGTTTTTTTTTAAATGAAACAATTTATAAATTTTAAAAATGAAAAACAAAATCAACTAAAAGTTAAAAAAAAAAAAAAATTAAATTAAATTAAAATTTAATAAATTTAATGAATGATTTTAAATTTTAAAAAATAATTAATCTAAAATATTAAATTTATAAAAAAAAAAAATAATATATATATATATATATATATATATATATATTAAAACAAATTAAATTTAAAATAAAAAATTTGAATTAAAAAAAAAAAAAAAAAAGTAATTAATTAATTAATTTTTTTTATTTAAAAAAAAAAAAAAAAAAATTAAAATTAAAAATTAAAAAAATAAATAAATAAAGATTTGTTTGATCGTGGTGGCACCACCAATCGGCCTCCTACCCAGGTGGTGGCAGAGGCCGACCCGTCCGCCCATTGCCTGGCCTCTGCAGCCCCCCACCCGCCCAGCCACCGGCCTCTGCCGCCATTGGGCCCGAGGTCGATTCCGGGAATCGACCTCCCCCGTCGTGAGAGGGCGATTATCTGAATTGGCTTCCCACCGTGGGAGGGCGATTCCCAGAATCGGCCTCCTGCCGCGGGAGGGCGATTCTCGGAATTAGCCTCCTGCCGCGGGAGGGCAATTCCCGGAATCGGCCTCCTGCCGCGGGAGGGCAATTCCCGGAATTGGCCTCCCGCCTAGTAGTCGGCCTCCGCCGTCACCTGGGTGAGAGGCCGATTGGCGGCGCCACCACGATCAAAAAATTATTTTTTATTTTTTATTTTTTTATTTTTTATTTTTTTAATTTTTATTATTTTTTTTTAATTTGATTTTTTTTTTAATTCAAAAAATTGAAATTTTTTTTTTTTTTTAATTGAATTTTTATATTCGAAATTTAATTTGTTTTAATTTTAATTTTAATTTTTTTTTTATTCATATTTATTTGTTTATTCATTTATTTATTAAAATTTAATATTTTATTTTTAAATTAATTTGTTATTTTAATATTAACATTTTTTTGAAAATTTAATAAAATCTAATATATATATTTTTAATTTAAGTTCATATATATATATATATATATATATATATATATATATATATATATATATATAATTTTTTATAATTTAAATTCAATTTATTTTTTAAAATCTATTTGTTTTTTTAATATATATTTTTTTTAAATTTAATATTTTTTATTGTATTTTTTTTTAATTTTTTTTTTTAATTAATTTTTCATTTTTTTACTTTTAATTTCAATAGTGTGTTTTTTTTTTTAAGTTTTAAATTTATTAAAATTTAATATATTTCTTTAATTTTTTTATTTTTTTTTTAATTTAATAAACATTTTCTTTTTCTTTTTTAAAATTTAATTTCTATATTTTATTTTTTATAATTTCTTTCTTTTTTTACTTGTTTTTCTTTTTAATGTGATATTTTTATTTTGTTTTTATTTTTATTTTTTTATTTTTATATATTTTGAAATTTTAATCTTTATTTTTTTTTTTGGAATTAATTTTTTTTTGTTTTTTTTTTTAATTCCTATATATTTTTAAATTTTAAGCTTTAAAATGTTTTTATTATTTAAATTTATTTTTTTTCTTAAATTTTATGTTTTTTTTTTAATGTTTTAATTTTAAAAATTAAAAAATGTTATTTCTATTTTTAAAAATGTCAAAAATATGACAATTTTTTTTTTTTGTTAATCCAGCATCAACTGGTTTTGTTTTGAGGGTGTTTTTTCAATCCATTTTTCAAGAAACAATTTTGTTTTTAGCATAATTTTATAAAATGTTGAAATTTGACCTTAAAAAAAAACCAAGTGCATTCTGGAATACACTTTTTTTGTTTTTTAAGTGTTTTTTCATGTTTTTTGAGTCTTTTTGGACTAGAGTTCCCATTTTGAGGTGAGGTTACCTATTTCATCGGTAACAGTGTTTAGGCTATTAGTCATTTTATATTCTCTCTCTTGTCGTGAAAAATATTTCCTTTTTTTTTTTACTTTACATACTTTTGAGTATCTATGCTAAGACTTTAAAATTACAATTCTATGGATATTTATATGGCTCCATTCTGAGGGGGTGTCTTCTATATGTGTATGTATTGGATGTTGGATATTGAATTCCATTGCGATTTTCTCAAAAAAAAATTATTTTTGTGTCCCCTTTAGTGCTCTTAATTGCATTTGAATGTGTTTGGATGTTATCCATTTTTCTTTGTTTTTATAATTATAATTACTGTGACTTATTTTATACATGGTGTTTCCATTAGTTTTTTCTCAATGATTCTCAAACATTGTTATATATTTAGGTTAATTTTATTATTTAAATTTATATTTTGAAAAACCATTTTAAATTTATATTTAAAATCATTTATATTTGGAAAAATCATTTTATGTTTTCATAACTTTATATGGTTGGAAAAATACCGTATATGATTTTAATTTTTTTATGTGGTTGGAAAAAAAGGTGTTCATTTCTCATTCTTTTGTGTTTATATATATTGGATATATTATATGTTCCATGTTTATTGTTCTATAATAAATATGTTATTATTCGTTGTAGACATGTCATCTGAAGGTACAAGCAAGCGTACAGGAAAAAGGAATCAGTCACCAACATCGCGTGACAAGTCCAATGAAAGTCATCGTTTACGGTATCAACAAAATAAAGACACAGTAAATGAGCATAGGAGAGCTACATATCATAGAAGAACGAATGAAACAACTCTTCAAAATGATTTTATGACTCCTCGTAAGTATTGTACTATGGATGATATCATGGAAAGACCATTTCTCCTTGATAGTTCATTGCCAGAATATGCTCCTTGTCAGCATATTGTTGTTTTTCGATGCTCTCCTGAAAATTTTCATAATATTGGGGAAACATCTTGCAATAGGGAAGAACATCACATTGATAACGTGGATGTAAATGTTCACCCTAACCCTTCTGTCTCCGCAATTGCATCTTGTGAGAAAGGCCAAAGGTTGCAAAATATCCATGGTGGAAGTAATGATGACATTGTATGTGATGACTTGGATGATTGTTTGATTGGCCATTTGTTTGATAATTTGGATCCAGCTGGTTGAAACATCGTATCTTCCAATCTCCTTTCTCAAAATAATGTTGTCCCACGAACAGAATCATTCATCCATGATAGCATTTCACGATGAACAATGGAGCTAACCTAATGATATATTTACAGTTGCTGCAATAGTAGTTGTTTTATTACATTCCTCTATTTACATTTTTTTTACTAAACTTATAAGGTATTTTATTCCCTTGGAATAGGATACACCTCATTTTAATAGAGGTCTTGAAATTATCCCCCCAAGTCTTCCATCTAATAATCTAAGAATTGAATATGAAGCACGTCATAACCTTCCACTACAATCTCCTTGACAATCAAATTGAAAAACTAATGTTAATGTTCAATATATTTGATTTGATTTTTCATTTTTTGAATTTTTGGTACATTGGACATGAATTTTATTGAATAATTTATTTTCTTCAAACATGACACAACTCATTTCAATAGAGGCATACAAATTAACTTCATAGATGTTCCGTCTACTGATGTTATAAGTGAAGAGGAGCCATCTCATAACATTCGTCCATATTGCCAACAAAATGGCAATGTTGAATGCATTTGATATTTTCCTCTTTTTTTTCATTTATTCTTAGTTGTAAAATTTTAAATATTTATTTTTTAGACATTTAGTTTTATAAAGAATTTTATTTTGTTTTAACAGGAAGCAACTAATTTGAATAGAGGAGTCGAAACTAGCTCCCCAAATGTTCTATCTACTGATGTTGGAAGTGAAGAGAAACCATCTCGTACACTTCATCCACATCACCAAACAAATGTAAATATTTAATGAATTTGATTTGTTTTTAATTTTTTCAATTATAATTATTTGGACATTCAATTTAAAAAAAAATTATGCTAAAGAAACCTTATCATCCTCTCAAGTTCCAAAAATGTAGACCATAAATTTGGAAGGACCATGTCATAGATATGTTCCACATGTTTCAAATTTGGGAAGGGAATCTCATGGTGCTGAAAATAAAGTAAATTTTAGATGAAATTATACTCTTCCACATCATTCTCCACAAGGTCCAACCAATACAAATCATATTCATTTTGATGAAAACATGATTGCAGTGCATAAAAGATTTCGAGAAAAGATAGATAGCTTGTCAGTTGTCCAAATGTGCCACATCTGCTAAGAATCATATCTTGGAATCCAGGTTTTGAGAGATTCTGAAGGACCTATTTGCAGACGATGTAAGAGTGAAAGAGATTCACATCATTTTTTTGGCTATAATAACATGGATCCTGGTGAGCAACCTCATATTTTAAGAGTTCTTACTCAAGTTTAAGAAATGTTAATAGCACGTGTAAATCCTATTTTGCAAGTGACACATGCTCGAGGTGGGAAATATAAGTATAGCAAACACACAATTAGCTTTCCCCAAGATATTTCTACAATTGCACAAAGTCTTCCCCAATGTGTTGAAGATCTTGACTTTCTAATTATGAGGAGACATGCTGCTCAGTCTAAATATTATGAATGTTATGTAAAAAGATCTTGAGTTATGGCTACCTTGCTTTTCAAAATTGAATATGATCAATATTATCGAGATGTTGTAATTGACTATGATTTAGTGAATGCTCTTCCTGAAAGATGAACAGATGCCTCCTCTAGGCTTCAATTTGTTGATTGTGACATTACAGAATCTGAGATCAATGCAGCTAATAATGAAGGGTTTCCTCTTGAGAATTTTCCCTCTCATCCTTCTTCTTTTGTTGCTCGCCTACCCAATGAACGGAGAGAAGTGGAAGAAATTAAAGCATTTCTTGATCATGTTGATTCTTCGCATGTTCGTGAAATGGATTGGCCCAGTATTGGAACATCTCCGGTGAATGAATATAATACTGAAGGGTTATTAGATATGGCATTCCCCACATTGTTCCCCACTGGTGATGCTGATTGGTTTCAACCACACATTTGTTAGCCATCCTCGCTTCCGATATTACCTATTGAACATGATAATGAGGCATCGTAGGCAAGAAACTTCTTCAATTTTGGTGAAGACAACAATTGAAAACTTGCGTCAGCAACTTTATGATTTACCAGATAATAAGTTGGTTGAGCATCTTATGCAGTTTGGGTCTTCCCTAAGAGGTACAAGGGCATACTGGACTAAATGTTGGGCTAAATTGACTGACATGATTACTCAGTTGGGATGTCCATATTTGTTTTTTACTTTGAGTGCAGCTGACACAAAGTGGCCAGAGCTGGATAGCCTCATGCATGTACCCTCACATTCTCATTCCTTAAATGAGCATCGTATGAAAATTGAGAATGTTATCCAGTACCCTCACATTGTTGCCACATTTATGCACCATAGATTTAATATATTTCGAGAGGAAGTTATCCAAAAATATCTTAAAGCTAAAGATTTCTGGTACATGTATGTTTTGTTGAATTTATTTTCTATTCATTGTCAATTTCTTATTAATTTCCTATTTATATTTTTTGAAGTAACTCTGTATTCATTTTATTCAGATATGAATGGCAACATAGAGGTTCAGCACATATCCATGGTTTCTTATGGTTGCAAGGGGCTCCTGACATGGAAAGACTTGATTGATCAAATGATTGTGATTTACAACATGCAAAGAGATTCTTTGACAATTATGTAAATGCATGGAATCCACGTGAAATACATTGTCGCAATATAATGGTTCCAAGAAGTCTCAATGATGACCCTTGCCTGTTGAATACTGATCAGATTTTCTCTTGCAATCCTCATAATGATTATGAAGAATTGTTGAACCGTGTCCAAAGGCACACAAAGTGTAGTGTAGATTCTTGTTTTCACAAAAAGGACACTATTCTCACTTGTCGGTACAATGCTCCATGAGATCTTTCTGGGGAATCAAGATTGTTCATAGATGATCAAGGAAGAAAAAAATATGACCTCGCAAGAAATGATGATAGGCTCAATGTACATAACATTGACCCTCTAACAATGTGGCGTGCAAATGTTGATTGCCAACGAGTGCTTTCTTAGCATGTTGTTCTGAAATATATTGCTAAGTATGCATCAAAAGAAGAGAAAAGGTCTGAAAGTTATTATGATATGTTAACTAGAATTTTAAATTCTATTTCCTCTGAGGATCGTGCTTTGTATGCTTATAGAAGGTTTCTTGCAGAAACAATTGTTGAACATGACATTGGAGCACAAGAAACATGCCATATGTTGCTTAAGCTACCTCTTGTTGTTTGTAGTTGAAAATTTGTTTCATTAAATGTTGGAAGAAAGGTTTTCGGGAAAATATTAAGGGATGGCATGCAATGTTCATCCGAAAATAGCTTTGTTCAACCTTATGAGAAGAGAAATTTTTTCCTTGAATATCTATCTTTGATAGAAACAACAAGATCTTGGACATTTGATAGCAAGCATAAAAAAGATCCCTGGAAGCCTAGAGATGTTCATGCAATTGTTCATGTTTGGCCATGGTTTTATTCTATTCCTAGTGAAGGTTTAGAGGAATTTGAAACCTTTTGCTGGACAGAATTTCTCTTGTACAAGCCATTTCGTGACATTCTTGCAGAGATTGGGCTTTCAGCTGAAATTATTGTTGAAAATTGGAGGAATTTCCGATATCGAGCATGGCATGTTGATCGAAATCCATTAATTGTTGAAAATATTGAAGATGGAGAAGATGGTGATTTTGCTAACCAGGAAATGAATCTTGGAGACGATTTTCAAGAGTGGAAACTTTTCTCTCGCTTGGTTCCACCAAGTAATGTCAATGTTTATGATCTTCACACCCTTGGTCGAAGGGATTTTAATATATCCTTTGACTGGCAAAGTATAACTATTTCTGATGATGTGGCTGAAGAAGCTATTAATTGTATAACGAATGGAATATCAAGGGGTGATATTTTTGACCTTTCAAATAGAACATTTGCCTCTCGAGATTCATTGGCAGAAAAACAACGACTTGCTTTTGAAATTGTTTTAAGGCATTTTGCTAAATATGAGATTCATGAAGCTCTTCTTATAATTGTTCAGGGCACTGCAGGCACTGGCAAGTCTTTCCTTATCCATTGTATTTTTGAAGCTCTTTCTAATCTGTCAAGTAATGGAAAAAATTATTTTCTTCTTCTTGCCCCAATAGGAATAGTTGCCTTTAATATATATGCAAAAACAATACACTCTGCTCTGAAAATGCCGATTAAATATATGAAACCACTACAGGGTCAATCATTGGCAGTATTCCAAGAAGAAATGAGGCATATTCGATATATATTGATTGATGAAATGAGATTTTTAAGATAAAGGTTATTCATGCAAATAGATGCTCGATTACGAGAAGCATTTCTAGAGAAAAAGAATTGTCCTTTTGGTGGCAGATCCATCATCCTTGTGGGTGACCTTGGCCAGCTACCTCCTGTGAGAGATAAGCCTTTGTATGCAGGTAATACAATAGGGCAAGTCTTGTGGAAAAAATTCAACATTGTTGCCACTCTTGACACAATATTTCGCCAACAAGGAAGTAATGAGAAACAATCTTGTTTTCGTAGAGTCCTCAATAACATAAGAAACGCAGAACCTGTTCTTGATGATTGGGAGTTTCTTATGTCCCGGGTTGATATGAGGTTGCATCTTATAGAAAGGGATTTATTTAATGCAGCAGTTCACATGTTTCCAACAAATTATTTGGTCTCCTTCCATAACAGGCATATGTTGAAATCATTAAATTCTCCAATTGCACGATGTATTGCTGTGAATTCAAGGCGTTCAAAAATCAGTGGTGCCGATGATGATCAACTGGACCGTGAAGTTTTGTTGTGTCGTGGCCAACGTGTTATGCTAACATGTAATTTGTGGGTTGAAGCTAGTTTGGTGAATGGTGCACTTGGGTATGTGAAAGAAATATTTTATAAGCCTACTTCTAAGCCACCTGAGCTTCCAATGTTCACAACTGTTATTTTTTATAAGTATGGTGGTATTCTGTTTGATGCAAGCAATCCAAACATTGTACCTATCGCACCAGTGATAAGAGGAAATCGAAAACAAATTGTTTTAAAGATGGCATGGGCTCTTACAATTCACAAGTCACAAGGTTTGACTTTAGAACGAGCATCAATTGATATCGGGAATAAAGAGTAGCAAGGCCTGACCTTCACAAGCATATCAAGAGTGAAATCAATAGATGGTTTACGCATTGCATCACCTTTCTCTTATCAGCGTCATGCGAAGATGAAAGATAGTGCATATGTTACAATTAGGAAGAAAGAAGAGGAGCGATTAAAGTCCATATCGTTATGACATGCAACTATTGATACTTTTAGCTCTTTATAGATTTTTTTTTGAATTTCTTTTATTGTCCTCTTTATTTACTTTTAATATAATAATGCTTTTGATATATTAATGAGATGAATACGTTCATCAAATTCATAGTAGTATTTTGGAATGTTATTTACATCATTTTTCATGTTGTTTAATTTTCTTATTTTTTTAAAGTGGTTTTTGTTATTTTTCTTGCAATGAACCATTCAAAGATAAAAAACCAGTTATATGAGCCAATCATTAAAAATCAAGATGGAATTCCATATCACTGTGACATGCAACTAATAGTATTGTGACATATTTATAGAATGTTTTTTAATTGTTTTTATTGTCCTCTCTATTTTCATTTAGTATAATAATTATTTTCATGTATTAATGAAATGAATACATTCATGAGATCCAATATAGTAATATATGAGAAATTTCTTACATCTTTTTTTATGTTGTTCAATTTACCTCATTTTTTTTAAGTCACTATTGTTCTTTTGTTTACAATAAACCATTCAGACATATACAACCAGTTATATGAGCTAATCACTAAAAATCAAGATTGAAGTCCATATCCCTATGACATGAAACTAAAAATATTTATCAATGTGGTTTGCTAAATATGTTGTGGTTTGGTTCAATGACAACATATTTATATTTGATAATAATATTAAACTAAAATTAATATATACATTGACATTAATTTAAATACAAATATAGAATTACTAACATTGTTAATATTACATTTTAAACATTAAGTTTGAAAATTTGTGATTTCTTGTTGATTATTGTAATAGGTGTCATATCACTCATTTAATTTTATCACTCATTTCATGTGTACAATATGTATTCCTAATGAGGTTTATATTATTTCTAATGAGGTTTATAGCATGACATTTTTAAGATTAAGTTTTTTTAACAACAATACAAATGGGGTGTTCTATTATATATATATATATATATATATATATATATATATATATATATATGCCTAGATGTTTCTGTCTGTTTGTGTATTAATTTTTATTTTGTCATTTTTCGTTTCAAATGTAGATATGGATAATAATGATGGCATCTATTATAATCAAGCCGTGGAAAATATTTCTAGACTAATCAGTTTTATTTCTTATCTTCGAAACTAGCTCGATAGAAAACATGGCTTCCATCCTGCTTTTATTGATGAGCATCTTCGTGTGCTAGATGAAATGAAAATGAATGTAAAATACTTGTTGCGTGTGCACATGAGGGAGGCTGGGAGAAAAACAAAAAGGGATTGGTTGGAAAACGTTAAGTATTGTGATCATTATTCTGTAGATTTGAATTGGTGTTCCTTTTGTGGTCGGTCTGGTTGTGTTCTCGAAGAGGCTATTTGATAAATGACCTTTGATGGAGAGTTTTGAGTCCATTTTTTTAGTGGGATTTCTTTATGTAAAGACAACAAAAAACATATGTTAATTTCAATGCTATTTTTTTGGTTTCACTGAAGGCAGAATTGAATATCACTTTAGTTTATTAATTTATTCGGTTTATAATATTAACAATCAGTAAGGTTGATTGATCACTTGCGGTTTATCATAATAATAATCATGTGATTTTAAAATTCCTCTCTATTTAAAATATTGGATCGTATTCTTTTTTAAGCTATTGTGTTTTTAATATTGTTCCCTTTGCCTTATTGGTCCCTTAGGTTATTAATATTTTTCTCTTGGGTTCACCAATTCCTTTGGTTTATAATATTCAACCCTTGGGTTATTAGTTCTTTTGGTTTATAATATGAATAATACCTTGGGTTATTTATTAGTGTCTAGTAATTCCTTTGGTTTTATATTTTTTTTATTAATTTTATTGATCCTTCGACTTTATTAGTCGCTTCAGTTTATTAATAATTTTTATTTCTAACACTAATTTGTTGGGTAATAATTTTCCCTTGCGTTCACCAATTCCTTTGGTTTATAATATTAAACCCATGGGTTTATTAGTTCTTTTGGTTTATAATATGAATAATCCCTTGGATTAATTATTAGCGTTTACTAATTTCTTCAACTTGAGTGTTTTTTATTAATTTTTTTGATCCTTCGACTTTATTAATCAATTGAGTTTATTAATATTTTTTGTTTCTAATACTAATTTTTTGGGTTTATAATATTAATAATCCCTTTGGTTTATTGATGTTCTTTGTTTATAATATTAATAGTCCCTTTGCTTTATTGATGTTTTATGTTTATAATATTAATATTTCACTGTATTTGTTCATCCATTGGATTTATAACATTGATTCCTTAATTTTTCGGATTCTTTCGATTCGTAATATTATTCCCTTCAGTTTATTAAATCCAAATATTGGGGTTTAAATATTATTCCTAGAGTTTAATACTAATGCATTGTCCAATATCACATTATGAAAAACACTCACTCAATATGAAAATCAACCATGGGAAACCATTGTTAATTAGCGTTAGCCATAGTCGATTAATGTCATACATGATCAAATGTCACATTCTCACCAATATTTTCTCAATATGAAAATCACCCATGGCCAACCATGGTCTTAGTTGGTCCAATGTCGCATTGTGACAACAATTGTCTCAATGTTTAAATCAAGCATGGTAAACCATGTTTATTCCCCTCGGTTTATAATATTAATAATCATGTGACTTTATCAATGATTTTCATTTAAAAAATTGATTCCTAAGATTTATTAATCTCTTTATTAATCATGTGAGTTTTTGATTCATTTGCATTTAAAATATTTATTCCTAGCCTTTACTAATCTTTTTTGTTTTTTGTATGTATCCCTTGGCCTTGTTGATCTCTTATGTTTTTAATATTTTTCCCTTGGGTTCCCCAATTCCTTTGGTTTATAATATTAAACCCTTGGGTTTATTAGTTCTTTTGGTTTATAATATTAATAATCCCTTGTGTTTATTAATTAATTGATTTTAAAATATTGATTTTTTAATTTCTTAGGTTTTTGAATTTAAAATATTTATTCTTAGGCTTTGTTACTCTCTTGTGTTTTGAATATTGATCCGTTGGGCTTACTGATCCCTTGTGTTTTTAATAATTTTCCCTTCGGTTCACCAATTCTTTTGGTTTAAAATATTAAACCCTTGGGTTTATTATTTCTTTTGGTTTATTAAGTTTATAATCTGTGAGGTTTACTAAACTCTTGAGTTTAAAATATTAAATACTATGGTTTATTAAATTCTTAGGTTTTGGATTTAAAGTATTAATTATTAGGGTTTATTACTATTAATTATTAGGGTTTATATATATATATATATATGCGTAGATGTTTCTATCTCTTTGTGTATTTATTTTTATTTTGTCGTTTTTCCTTTCGAATGCAGATATGGATAATAATGATGGCATCTATTATAATGAAGTGGTGGCAAATATTTCTAGAATGATCATTTTTATTTCTTATCTTCGGAACAAGCTCGATAGAAAACATGGCTTATGTTTTTAATAATCTTCCCTTCGGTTCACCAATTCCTTTGGTTTATAATATTAAATTCTTCGGTTTATTATTTCTTTTGGTTTATTTTTATAACTCGTCGGGTTTATTAGTCACTTGAGTTTAAAATATTAAATACTATGGTTTATTAAATTCTTAGGTTTTGGGTTTAAACTATTATTTACTAGGGTTTATTACTATTAATTATTAGGGTTTAAACTATTAATTATTAGGCTTTATATATGTGTGTGTGTGTGTGTGTGTGTGTGTGTTTCTATCTCCGTGTATTAATTTTTATTTTGTTGTTTTTCCTTTTGAATGCAGATATGGATAATAATGATGGCATCTATTATAATGAAGCAGTGGCAAATATTTCTACACTGATCATTTTTCTTTCTTATCTTCGGAACAAGCTCGATAGAAAATATGGCTTCCATCCTGTTTTTATTGATGAGCATCTTCGTGTGTTAAATGAAATGAAAATGAACGTAAAATACTTGTTGCATGTGCACATGAGAGAGGCTAGGAGAAAAACAAGAAGGGGTTGGTTGAAAAGCGTTAAGTATCGTGGTCATTATCCTATTGATTTAAATTGGTGCTCCTTTTTTGGTTGGTCTGGTTGTGTTCTCGAAGAGGCTATTTGATAAATGACCTTTGATGGAGAGTTTTGAGTCCATTTTTGTATTGGGATCTCTTTATGTAAAGACAACAAAAAACACATGTTAATTTCAATGTTATTTTTTTGGTTTCACTGATGGCGGAATTGAATATCACTTTATTTTATTAATTTATTCGGTTTATAATATTAACAATCAGTAAGGTTGGTTGATCGCTTGTGGTTTATCATAATAATAATCATGTGACTTTAAAATTCCTCTCTATTTAAAATATTAGGTTGTATTCTTTATTAAGCTATTGTGTTTTTAATATTGTTCCCTTCGCCTTATTGGTCCCTTAGATTATTAATATTTTTCCCTTGGGTTCATCAATTCCTTTGGTTTCTAATATTAAACCCTTGGGTTATTAGTTCTTTTCGTTTATGGAAAACACTCACTCAATATGAAAATCAACCATGGGAAACCATTGTTAATTAGCGTTAGCCATAGTTGATCAATGCCATACATGATCAAATGTCACATTCTGACAATTATTGTCTCAATATGAAAATCACCCATGGCCAACAATGGTCTTAGTTGGTCCAACGTAGCAATGTGACAACAATTGTCTCAATGTTTAAATCAAGCTTGGTAAACTATGTTTATTCCCCTCGGTTTATAATATTAATAATCATGTGACTTTATCAATGATTTTTATTTAAAAAATTGATCCTAAGATTTATTTATCTCATTATTAATCATGTGAGTTTCTCATTCATTTGCATTTAAAATATTTATTACTAGCCTTTGCTAAAAAAAAAATTGTTTTTTATATGTATCCCTTGGCCTTGTTGATCTCTTATGTTTTTAATATTTTTCTCTTGGGTTCCCCAATTCTTTTGGTTTATAATATTAAACCCTTGGGTTTATTAATTATTTTGGTTTATAATATTAATAATCCCTTGTGTTTATTAATTAGTTGATTTTAAAATATTGATTTTTATGGTTTATTAATTTCTTAGGTTTTTGAATATCAAATATTTATTCTTAGGGTTTGTTACTCTCTTGTGTTTTTAATATTGATCGCTTGGCCTTATTGATCCCTTAATTTTTCGGATTCTTTCAGTTCGTAATATTATTCCCTTCAGTTTATTGAATCCAAATATTGGGGTTTAAATATTGGTCCTACAGTTTAATACTAATGCATGATCCAATTTCACATTATGAAAAACACTGACTCAATATGAAAATCAACCATGGGAAACCATTGTTAATTAGAATTATCCATAGTCGATCAATTTCATCCATGATCAAATGTCACATTCTGACAAATATTGTCTCAATATGAAAATCACCCATGGCCAACCATGGTCATAGTTGGTCCAACGTCATATTGTGACAACAATTGTCTCAATGTTTAAATCAAGCATGGTAAACTATATTTATTCCCCTCGATTTATAATATTAATAATCATGTGACTTTATCAATGATTTTTATTTAAAAAATTGATTCCTAAGATTTATTGATCTCTTTATTAATCATGTGAGTTTCTCATTCATTTGCATTTAAAATATTTATTCCTAGCCTTTACTAATCTTTTTTGTTTTTTATATGTATCACTTCGCCTTGTTGATCTCTTATGTTTTTAATATTTTTCCCTTGAGTTCCCAAATTCCTTCGGTTTATAATATTAAACCCTTGAGTTTATTAGTTATTTTGGTTTATAATATTAATAATCCTTTGTGTTTATTAATTAGTTGATTGTAAAATATTGATTCTTATGGTTTATTAATTTCTTAGATTTTTGAATTTAAAATATATATTATTAGGCTTTGTTACTCTCTTGTGTTTTTAATATTGATCCGTTGGCTTTATTGATCCTTTATGTTTTTAATAATTTTCCCTTGGGTTCACCAATTCCTTTGGTTTATAATATTAAACCCTTGGGTTTATTATTTCTTTTGGTTTATTAAGTTTATAATTCGTAGGGTTTATTAATCTCTTGAGTTTAAAATATTGAATACTATGGTTTATTAAATTCTTAAGTTTTGGATTTAAACTATTAATTATTAGGGTTTATTACTCTTTTGAGTTTAAAATATTAATTCTTAGAGTTTATTAATTTTTTTGTTTATAATACTAATATTTATCCCTTAGGTTTATAACATTTTTCCTTTGGGTTTACTAATTTCATGGGTTTATAATATTAAATGCTTGTATTTATTTGTTCCTTACCTTTATAATTTTAATAATTCCTTTGGTTTATAATATTACTTATTTTGGTTTACAACATTAATAATCCGTTGAGTTTATTAATTTTTTGAATTTAAAATATTATTTCTTAGGGTTTTTTAATTTCTTAAATTTTTGACTTTTAAATTTATTAATCTCTTGTATTTATAATATTGATGACTTGGCATTATTCATCCCTTAGGTTTAAACTATTTATCCTTGGGCTCCCCAATTCCTTTGGTTTAAAATATTAAAGTCTTGGATTTACTTTGGTTTTATAATATTAATAACCCCTTAAATTTATTAATCTATTGAGTTTAAAATATTAATCTCTATATTAATCATGTGAGTTTCTCATTCATTTGCATTTAAAATATTTATTCTTAGTCTTTACTAATCTTTTTTGTTTTTTATATGTATTCCTTTTTCTTGTTTATATCTTATGTTTTTAATATTTTTCCCTTGAGTTCTCCAATTCCTTTGGTTTATAATATTAAACTCTTGGGTTAATTAGTTATTTTGGTTTATAATATTAATAATCCATTGTGTTTATTAATTAGTTGATTTTAAAATATTGATTCTTATGGTTGATTGATTTCTTAGGTTTTTGAATTTAAAATATTTATTCTTAAGCTTTGTTACTCTCTTGTGTTTTTAATATTGATCTATTGACTTTATTAATCCCTTATGTTTTTAATAATTTTCCCTTGGGTTCACAAGTTCCTTTGGTTTATAATATTAAACCCTTGGGTTTATTATTTCTTGGTTTATATTATTAATAATCTGTCGGCTTTATTAATCTCTTGAGTTTAAAATATTAAATACTATGGTTTATTAAATTCTTAGGTTTTGAGTTTAAACTATTAATTATTAGGGTATATTACTCTCTTGAGTTTAAAATATTAATTCTTAAGGTTTATTAGTTTCTTGGTTTATAATACTAATATTTATTGCTTAAGTTTATAACATTTTTCCGTTCGGTTTACTAATTTCATGGGTTGATAATATTAAATTCTTGTGTTTTAATTTCTAAGGTTTTTTATTTTAGAATATTAATTATTAGGTTTTGTTAATCTCTATTGTTTTTAATAATACCCTTAGCCTTATTGATCCATTAGGTTTTTAATATTTATCCCTTGGGTTCACCAATTCCTTTGGTTTATAATATTAAAGCCTTGGGTTTATTAGTTCTTTTTGTTTATAATGTTAATCACCCATTGGGTTTATTAATATCTTTTGAGTTTAAAATAGTAATTTTTTAGGCTTTATTAATTTTTTAGATTTTTTTGTTTAAAATATTAATTCTTAGGGTTTATTAATCTCTATTGTTTTTAATATTGATCCCTTTAGTTTATAATATTTATCCCTTGGGTTCGCCGATTTCTTTGGTTTATAATATTAAACCCTTGAGTTTATTAGTTGTTTTGGTTTATAATGTTAATAATCCCATTGGATTATTAATATCTTATGTTTAAAATATTGATTCTTATGGTTTATTATTTTATTAGATTTTTTAGTTTAAAATATCAATTCTTAGGGTTTATTAATCTCTTATGTTTTTAATATTGATCGCTTATGTTTTTAATATTTATTCCTTGGGTTCACCAATTCCTTTGGTCTATAATATGTTTTTATTATATATTTTATTATGGAATAAAATAATATTATTAATATATTATAAATAAATATATAAAATATTTTGGTAATTTTAATCATAAATATATAATATTTATTTTGATGAAATACATGTGTTGGGTAGTGGATATAGGTTCATTGGCATATATTAACCACATTGGTGAATGTAGTTGTAAATCTATTTCATATAAACCTATCGACGTATATCAACCACATTGATAAATGTTATTGTGCTAATCTTACTTATATTGGTATGCCAATATTTTGCATCTGAATATTCCCTCAAAGCTCATATTATTTAGAAGGCTTTCCTCGAAGAATACAATATTAACAATTGATAATATTATAATGTGTGTTTGTCTTGGTCCAAATTATTGTATTTTTTGCAGGTCCACGGCTGAATCTATTCTCCATCTGCTTTTACAATGTCTGGTCACTATGGAAATCCAACATGAGGTTGTTCAAAACTTCAGAGTTTCATGCCCTAGTGGTTTCAATTCCATCGAAGAATGTTTCAGATGGTGGATGCAAATATCTCGGTCCTACAATCTCTTCCTTGGTTTCTGATGGAAGACCTCTTGAAATCGCCAGGATTCTGGCTCAGATATGTGCCCATTTTAGTGAATATTTTCCGAACTCGTGTTACTATGTCCAATAAGAAGTTGGATTACCTTCCCTACTGGAGTTTTTGATGAGGCAACGCAGAATGACTGATGCGGATGTGGTGCTGTTTTATTTATGTATCTAGACCAACTGGTACAAGTTTTTTAGTTTGGAGGTTTTCGATCCAACACCCGTGCAGACATTATAGCTTTCTGGGGTCTTTTGTTCTTTTCTAGAATATTAGATTTCGATCAGATTAACATATTGGGTGATGCAAAAGTGGTCATTGATTGGTTGAATGGTAATGCCAATTTGGAAGTTCCCAATCTGCTGCACTGGATGGATCATATCAATGGACTCCGATCTCATTGTCACATCTTCAGTGAATTCAATACTAATGCAGATGACCTCCAAATAAGCGATTGCTGGTTTGCCGGACACATTTTTTTTCAAAGTTCTTATCAATGGTGTATGCCTGGAAGAGGGGACACTAACATTGGATAAGTTGCTGCATAGAGTTTTCTGTGTTTTTCCTCACTAGACGATGACCTTGATACATTTTGGCCTGACACATTATTAGTATTTGAAAGTACCAGTTGTTGGTCATTATTTTGGAGACTTGTCATTATGCTAGAATTAGCTACGGATACATATAGATTGATATTTTAGTCTTTTGTTTCCTGTGTAGTTGAGAACATTCAGGACACCAAGATTCACATTTTATGGATTTTGCTTCCATGATGATTATCAGTCACACATATTAGCCCACGTACTGTTCATTTTAAAGAAAATCAACGAAACACAAAGGAGGCCAATAATTATACTGTGCATTATTCGCTGCTCTTATCATGATATTTCTTCCTGCGGCAGATTTTCACAATGCCAAGTACACATCGTTGTCTCAAATTTGTTGGGTTGCAAATCTAAATGTAATTACCTATTAAATTAACTAGCAATAGAATTTGAAGGAACCTATCGTTCAATTTACAAATATAATGGATCAGTTGAAAATCAAACCATATATACAATTATAGTTATTGATCAAGCAGCAAGGGTAGCTCGAAAAAAATACCCATCAGCCATAAGTGATTCAACAATCAATTCAATAGGGTGTTGATTTTGTGATAGATTATTCTTCAACAATCAATTCAACAGATGTGATTCGATTGACACAGTAGATTCTGTTGCACCACTAGTAGGTAAATATCCAGTACGAGAACCACTGTTAGAAAATTTAGCAACATAAGCATAACTAGATGCATTTTTCACCTAAACGCCATATAACCAAAAGCCTATGTAAAGGAATATACAGTAAGAAAATGTTAAAGAACATAATCTCAACCACTTGCTAGGTATCAAATCCGTCTGTCCAAGTGTCCCAGTTTAGTTTAAGTCAGCCCAGTTTAGTCGAGTTTATCTCCAGTTCATTTTCGGTTTTTCAATTCTTGTCATGGTATCGGAGCCGAGTTGCATAAGCCTCCCTGGAGAGCAGCAACAGAGCCACGAAGGAGCAGAAGAGAAGAGCAGTCAATTGGCGCGACTGTGAGTTGATTGGCGCTGGAATACACACCATACCCGCGCCATACCTCGGGAGCAACATAATTTGGTCTTCCACAATCCTCCTGCAATTAAACACATAAATAAAATCAAATATTTATATTTATTTTTCATAATGTAATACAATCCATCCATAAATAAAATGCATCCATAACCTTTAACAATGATGATACACTGCAAATAAGATCTATACTTTTAAATAGGTTTTGATAGCATAATGTCTAGTTACAAAACACTCAAAACAACAAGAACTAAACAATAAATAACTGAATATTCTAATGAACAAATAATTGAGAGGTGCAACAAATGAAGCGCGTATTTTTTTCAATTGCTCCATATAATGGATTTTGACCAACCAAAAACTTAAAAGGACTATATATATAAAAGAGATAGTAATCAGTGTGCACGAGGAAAGTGATCATATCACTAATATTTGTTCTACTATATATATATATATATATATATATATATATATATATCAGATAGAGATCAGTTTGTATGAGTAAAGCATTATATCACTAATATTGGTTCCAACTGAAAAATATATGTGGTTAGAGTGTATTTAAAAAAATTCTTAAATTGCTTTAAAGAAACTTGTTACTCATTAAAGTGGATGACTCTATAGCATAATTTAAAATTTTTGTTTTTCACATCTAGCCTGCCAACCATGTATCTCTTGACAACCACTATTAGTTGACTACGTGCCATTTTATTTCCTCCAACAACATTAATCATATACTTTCTCACTCATCTTGCAAGAGCACATGAACAAAGGTGGGCTTCTAATCAAAAGATATTTTATTTATTTTGCAATCAGGTTCTTGTATTTGGGCTTTTGATATGGATTATGGGGTGACCTGGAAGGAGGGGTTTTGACCATAATCTTGTTCTCTCACCTTAAATGGGGTGTTAATCTTCGATCCTAGTTTACTTGGACATTCCCTAATGGCTCAATGGGTATAGGAGAGACATTACTTGGGAAGCTTTTATTGAAATAGTGTGTTCCATCTACCCCTATTCCATACTTACCACTTCCCATCTTACATTCTAAGCCCATATTCCACCTCCATTCTTTATGGTCAAATGATGATTGGTTCTTTGGGATCTCACACCCGTACATCCAAATACTTGGGTAGGGCTTGGAACTTTGCTCTGATAGGTTGATGCAGCGAAAAGAAAAGGAAAAAACATATTATGCCCACAAAATTGTTGATTTTTTGTAGCATCGGAAGTGCTTGAAGTCTCAAAATTTGTGGAGAGTCTTAGGCGCATGTATTCTAAAGAACCCATAAATCGTTTTTGAAAATTCAACTCATAATGTGTTTTATTAAAATAATTAATTATTTTAATGTGACCCTAATTTTAAACTTGAGAAAATTAAATAATTAAAAAGTATTATTAGAACATGGTGTGAATCTTCTAAAGAACATGGATCAAGTCAAATTATAATCTTAGCCATTGATTGGAGATCTAAACTCGGTCGTTGAAGTCTCAACGAGAAGGCTATAAAGGAAGGCTTGAGGGTGCTTGAGGGTCATTTAGAAAGACACACCTAGTGAATCTAAGTGATAGATTTTCTGAAGTGAGCAGTGCCTCTGCTTAGAGGAGAGTTCGATCTAAGTGATTCCAATGCAGTGAGGGGCAGGGATAGCTTCCGGAGAGAGATTTTCTCAGCAGAGAGGGGAAGAGAGAGATCCAGTAGCTCTCACGTAGAGGCTAATGCAAGGCCACACAGGGGCACCGCAAAGGGTGAAAAAGAGCCTGAGATCTTGCAAAAGATATAGTTTCAGAAGTCGAGAATAGAGGTGTGAGACCGGGAGGCTGAGAGCAGTGATTCCAGGCTGCAGATCGATAAGTTAGTTGGGTGACGCAGTGCTTAGAGATGCTGACATAGGGAATGCATAGGGACTGTGCAGAGGCAATGCAGGGCCTGCCAAGGGCACTTCATTCAGTGACCGGATCAGCCAAGATTTTTTTAGTGATTGAGTGAGGTAAAACTCAATCTTTCTGCCAGTATTTCTCTCTCTGTAACTGAATTACCTTTATGGTATTCAGAATTTTATACTGCTTAATAAAATCAAATACTTAGATCTGCTGCACCGTTTTTTTTGCATTGGGTTTTTTCGAGGACTTTCGTCCAAAAATAATGGTGTCCTATGTGTATATTTTTCTTTGCTCAGTTTCCTTGTTTCAAAATAATAGGTAATTAAGTGTAGGTTGCTTCAGTAATTTGCTTCAATATTTCATGAAGAAATCTAAAATAATTTTGTAATGTAATTTACAAATAGAAGAAGTAAATTCAATTGGTTGCAGTAGGATTCTAGAGATCATTTAGATCTAGGAATTTTCACATGGTATCAAAGCGAAGTTTGATATGAAACAGGAAGAGCATATCTAGCACTGAAGCGAAGGCCAAATTGCTGCAACAACAACAGATCGCATCTTCTGAGGGATTGGGCAGTTCTAGTTAGAAGGGTTGAATTTTCAAGGTGGTATCTCTCTGAGTGAGTCTACAAAGAGGTAACACTTCTGGATCGAGATCTTGTCAAGGCAGAGGGAGCATTGTAGAGCCTTCACGCAGAGCCAGAGGGATACATTTTTTCTGCAAGCAGTTGCTAGGAAAAGGAGCGTCAAATGAAGAAGAGCACGTAGTGAAGGAATTCTTTCTTAGTGAGCTCATTGCTGAGGAATTCAATTTTTTTTGTTTACTAGGCAGCAAAGGAGTAGCAGAATTACTAGCTCCATCAAGTTATGCATAATCCAGCCTAGAGGCTACACAACAAGGAGAAAGAGGGAGGAGTTTGACAGTTTTTGATTGAGATGGCAACTCACAGACTTTTAGAGATCATGATTGATTGGAGGGATCCTCCAACTACGAGATCTAGAAGGAAAGAATCAGATTCTTTATGGACGAGTATGATCTCAAGGGGTTCGTAGACAACATGGTTGTTATGCCTACAAATCCGGATTAGAATAAAAAGTACAAGTCCAATATGGCAAAGGCCAAGAGAATTATCCTTGATGGTGTGAAGGATCATATAGTCTCTCATATAGTTGTGTTTAGAGAGATATGGGAGGCCCTGTCCGTGCTATACGAAGGAACTTACGAGCAACGAAAGATGTAGTTGGAGCAGAAGTTTCATATGATCCAGATGCGGAAGGGGGAGCACATTATTTCATTCCTAATGAGACATTAGGATATCCGTTATCAGTTGTTGGTCATGGGATCTACCACATCAGCTACAACTATGGTGAGACTCGCTCTTAACGCAATCATTTAGGAGTGGCAAGTTTTTGTCAAAGGTATCCTGGGCAGGGTGACACTACCGAGATGGGAGGCAATTTCAGCAACTCTTCAAGAGGAGGAGTTGAGAAGAGATCTAGTCAAGTGTAAACTAGATGGTAGCAGCGTGAGTGGATTGAAAAATCTCAAGGAGGAGGACAATCTAGCCCTCGCATTGAAGGGGATAGTAAGGGCAACCGAGATGCAAGAAGGACGTCTCCAAGGTGAAGTGTTTCAGATGTGGTAATATGGGCCACTATGCATCACAGTGTCCTTTGAAGAAAAAATAAAAAGATGAGAAGCAAAATCCAAAGGTTGTAGCCACGAAGATCGAGGAGGATGAGTATGCCATGAGTGCCCACGCATCTCGAGGAGGGAGATGGGGTGACATGGAATTGTAGTTCACCTTAAACCTCAGTTGGGCAAGATCCTTGAGGAACCCACCTCATGGATCATCACCTTGCTACAAGAGTCATGATTAGCAGTAGCGGGATAGAGGAGCTTTCACTGGGAGCCAAGGAGTGATGGAGCGATAGATGCAGTGGTTAGTAGCACCAGAGTCTGAGCAGCACAGAGCAGAGAGGCAACAATGCGTAGAGGCAGAATGTAGTACCTTCAACAATGCAGTGGCTTCACAAGGCAGCGTGGGACTAGCAACAGTCAGATCTTCAACACCAAGGTGCATCCATTGAATGCATTTTCAGTTTTTAGGTGGTTTCAATTGCTTCTCTCAGCAATTGAGTTGCAGTGTAGATGTAGTGTTAGCAGTGGAAGTGCTAGCAGCATAATAGTTGCAACACTTGAGAGGGAGTTGTAGTAATGATGTAGTAATGGCAATGATAGTGTCAAGGGAAACAATACAGTTATAACAGCAACACACTGGTTGGTGGACAAATTGTTAGACATCAACAGTGCATAGGACGCTTGAGGGATACAGCAATGTGCAACAGGCATGTTAGAGCATTTTTCTCGCTAAAAGGGAGTGTTGATTTTTGGTAGCATCTGAAGTGCTCTAAGTCTCAAAATTTATGGAGAGGCTTAGGCACATGTATTCCACTCATAATGTGTTTTATAAAAATAATTAATTATTTTGATGTGACCCTAAGTTTAAACTTAGAAAAATTAAATAATTAAAGGGTAATAATAAAATAGAGTGTGAA
>JAXQQM020072201.1:0-90589 GCA_034641835.2 Pinus albicaulis | reverse complement strand
TGATTTTAAATCAATGATATCTCCCTCATCCGAGCTTTGATTCGACCGATTTTTTTTCTCCATTTGGGTAGATTTTCACAAGGAATCCAAATATTCTATTTGTTTTTGAAAATTTTACACCAAAATCTTCAAATATTCTCTACAAACTGGCCACCAAAAAAATTCCTTCTCTGATACCATGTAGAAAATCTAACCAACGAGATTCAATCTGATCTTGTAATCTAATAAAACAAGATAGTGAATCCTTACTACAATTTGTGGAAACAAAACATGATCGCATAATCACATATAAGTAAGAGACATAAATTATCAATCACACAACAACATGATGTATTTGGGGAAAGCAACTGCTCAAAACCCCTCTATCTCTATTGTGTATAATTTCAAGGAATCATGAAACAATACAATGCTTAATCTCTCATGAGATTCTCCAACACTCTGTCAATTTTCTCCCATTGATCTAGGCAAACTCGGTCTAGTACTTATCCAATTCTCATCCTTACTTCAGCCTGCCTTGCTCATGCAATTCCTAGGGAAGTAACTCCTTATTAAATATGAAAATCAGTCTTCCTTGATTGCGCAATCCATCATGGCATCCCAATGAATTTATAATTTCACATTGGAAATTTTCTCTGAATAAAAATGATAGTTATGTTCCCTTTAACCTCTATCTCAACTGGGTATTCCTCAAAACTGACATACATGCAACTATTAATAGCGAATTATGAGTTATCTGATTGATCACTCATTGTGAATTAAATCTAATTTAATTCACTAGACCTCTCACTAGCTCATCACTCAATTAGAACTGGTTAAACTGATTTTAACTCATTTAATTGAGTTAATTAAACTTGCACCCCACTAATGCATCAACTTCAATTGGACCCCAAAAATATTAAAATCCTCTAGATGCCTCATCTTAGACCCTCAACTCGAATTTCTTGAGCTAACTCGGTCATCATGACTTAATTAACTAACACAAGTTTTTATGAGATGAAATTACAATTTTGTTGTCAGAATTTATTTAAGGGAAAAAATGATGGATGCACATTCCTGGGTGTACGGTGCATCAAAAGTCCTCACCGATGTGGGTGACATTGCACACATCATACAGTTTCCAATCTCACTGTTTCTTGTTGCAAATTTCAACATTTCAGAATTTGATGTGGCCTTCACACAAAGACAACATTGAAATCACATGCCAAGATTCTCATGAGAAACCTCTCTTAAGCTTGATCTACCAGAAGAGAACCGACAATATGCCATCCTACTTCCTAGCGCAAACCGACCATTAAGGTATGCAACATTCTTCTGAACCCTCACATGATGATCTTGCTCTTGGAGGATGATCATGACCTCCCTTTAGCAACCCTTACTCGGCCCTCGTACTCGACCTACTTTAGGACTACATCTCTCTTCACCCCTTTGATGTCCCAGATAGTGGGAATACATGTCAAGCCTGCTAAGATGTGCCAAGTGATAAGGCATGCCAAGCTGTGCAAGGGTGTGTCAATACATGTCAGGGACTTTCAAGACAAAAAAATGGAGGAAAAGTTAAACTACAAGGAAATGAACATATAAGAGGGTTAATAAATCATCAATTTACCTTTTCCAAGAGGGGCATGCTAGGCACACTAACACTAGGTAGAAATAGGTGCTAGGTGAAAAGTCTTAGTGCATTCTAAGTGCCAAGTATTCCTTTGTTGCTTCTCATATACTTTCCAACAATTGATCATCACAAATAAATTTAATATTAAACCATGCTAAATCATACCAAGGCATGACTTAAACTACACTTCCGCTTCACTAATACTTTCAGCACCAACACGTACCAGAGGGTGCCAATATGTCGAGTGTAATGCATGTTGTGGTAGAAAAATGTTGAAAAGTGCTAAGGTGTGCTAGAGAGTGATAATGCATGTTGATGAGTGTTAAGGAGTACTAGGAAAAAACATTGAGGGAGCACTAGGTAAAAATTCATGGAAGTTAATTAATATGAGGAACCTGTGCCAGAGACTAGTGTTAATGAGTGTTAGTTGTCATGCTAAGGAGGTAGTGACAAGGTATGCTAAGCATTGGTAAGGCATGCTAGGAAATATCAAGGCATGTCAAGAATTCCCAGTGTGCTTGGGATTTCCAGGGTGTGCTAATTATATCATGTGCCAATTAATAGTGCCAAGATATTCCAATACATGCTAGGTGCTAAGTATGTGGCGCAGGGTGCTAGGGTATGTCAATATGTGTCAAGACAACAAAAGGAAGAACCAATAAGAGGGTTAATAAGTCAGGACTTTATATTTTTGAAAAGGGGCATGCTAGGCACACTAATAATAGGTCCCAATACATGTCAAGTGGCATTGTGTGCCAAGTGCTAATGTATGTCAATGCATTCAACCAAGGTGTTCCAGGGCATGCTAGGGACTATATGCAACATGCCAACACATGCTAGGAGAGTTCCATGTTGTGCTAGTGCATGCCACCATGTGCTTGGGCGCCAGTGTCATCACAAGATGTTCTAGGTACAAAGATGTTCCAAGACATGTGGGGTGCTAAGAAATGTTAGTGTGTGCCAAAGCACTAATTTAAGGTGTGCCCAGATTGTTGAGGAGTGTTAGGTCTTTCTCGTTAATAGAATTGTCAGAGCTTGATTATGTATTAAATAATATATTTCCTACACACAATAGTGGAAATTTATCTAAAGGGAATTTTCTAGATAATAAACATAATAGATATGAATCATGTGTTGACTCATAGGAAATCTCTATTCGACTAGTCATTACTTGAGAGAAATAATACACACTAATTACTTCTTAAAAAATTGATTGACCCTAACCACTATGGCCTTGGAGATATTATAAAAAATACTCCACAATAATGGCATTAAATCGTTATCTTTTGACAAAAACTATATTAACAGGCACATAACGTCATCAAAATCTCATTGGAATGATCAATGATGACAAACATTTTTTGACCGTCACCAAAAGTAACAAAAAGAGCATTGGTGAGGGTCATTAAAAGTTCATCACTAGAAGTTTCACCCAAGAGAGAATTAGTGATGAGACTTTAATGACCCTCACCAAAAGTGTCATTGAAAATGTCTTTGGTGACGGACCATAAAGGACCATCACTATATACACTTACAGTGACGGTTTTTTAATTATCAATGATGACGGACATTTTTTGACCGTCACAAAAAGTAACAAAAAGAGCATTGGTGAGGGTCATTAAAAGTTCGTCACTAGAAGTGTCACCAAAGGGAGAATTAGTGATGGGCCTTTAACGACCCTCACCAAAAGTGTCATTGAAAATGTCTTTGGTGACGGACCATAAAGGACCATCACTATATACACTTACAGTGACAGTTTTTTAAGGACCGTCACCATATGTGACATTGGTGATGGACCTTAAGGTCCATCACTTATGACCCACATCACCAATACGGTTTTTTCTTGTGAGTATACATTTTTGGAGAAGAAATAGAGGGGTGCAGGACAAAACACAGTGCCTATTTTTCAAGGAACTACGAATTTGGAAGAGATTATCAAGATTTATAGCCGATGATAGAGAGAATGCAAAGCCCAGAAGCTGGACTACATGATCTTTTAAACTTGTAGGAGACCATGTATCTCCCTCTCTCAAGAGAAGATACAGTGTACAGGTCACAGTACGTGTTTGCAGATCCAATCTCTGCGGTTTGTGAATCAGATCGGCCGATGGTGGAGAATCTGTGACTATTTTTTGATCTATCGTTTCTCCATATTTTGAGGAGCGGTGAAGGCATTCTGCTTCTATTCCAGCGTGCCCTTAAAATTATCTGCAAGAGGAAAAAGAAGTCTTTTATTCACGCTACTTGATTGCATCTTGTGGGCAGTTGGGCTTTTGCCAAGCAAGATGGTACTCTATTTCAAGGCTACGCCAGAGGCTGGTGATTACACCATCTACATGGGAATTGATAAGTTTGAAAATGAAGATCTCATCAGATATGGTATTCCTGAGGATATCTGGTTTCACGTGGTTAAGTTATCCTCGGCACACGTTTATTTGAGAATGCACAAAGGTCAGAGTCTTGGATGATTGTGAACAGCTAGTGAAGGTGAACTCTATTCAAGGAAATAAACTCAATAACATTGACGTTGTGTACACCCCTTGATCAAATTTAAGAAAGACTTCTTCGATGGATGTTGGGCAAGTTGGCTTCCATAACCGCAAGCTTGTTCAAACTATAAGAGTAGAGAAGCGAGTCAATGAAATTGTGAATCTCTTGAACAAAAAAAAATTTGAGCAGAAACCTGATTTGAAAGTTGAGCGAGAAGCAAGATGTGTTATTATAATTTTCCAAGAAGAAATAGGTTTGGCTCACTTGGTTCGTGCACTGCCGGATCTTGCTGTTGGGTTATTGGGCGAGACGTCAGGTGACCGACATTATACCCTTCTAATCAAAGTCCCATGGTGGCTATGGTTTGGACAGGGAATGGTTTGAATGCACGGTGGTTGATTTGCAAAGCGGCCTTTGCTAGATTATTCATTAAGGTTAAAGATTCGAATCCTGGTTGAGCTTGAAATCTGGCGCACATTATCTTTGATGCTGCCTGAGTGTCGGAGAATCTGTGTGAAAGAGTCATGTGGATGGCCGATTGAAAACTGTGGATCTGTGTGTGGAGCCAGCGCAAAGGGAATTTTTTTTAACCAAGTCAAATTGATTAAATCTTGAGAGAAGTTATTGCATTGGAATTATGCCTTCGAGACATGCATGTTGAGTGGTCAGCCTCTGCCGTGGGGAAGTATCTGCAGAGCTTGCATATTCAGCCTTTGAGGCAGGAATAAGTGCGATGATGGTGATTTCCTCTATTGTGTTCATGATGATGCTTAACCAAGCATATGGAAGAGTTGGAAGACTCGCATATGCTTATGGTGAGATCACGAGAGTCGAAATGAGATGATAAGTAATTTCTCTTTTTTTTTTAGGGGAAGAAATGGAGTAGAAGAGTTTGGTGTCAATTTCTTTGGCAGATTGAAGATTAGTTTGGGCGTAGTTGAAGAATTATGGCGACGCTTGGTATAATTATGGCGAGGCTTGTTTAACCAGTTTATGTTCTCCTATATCTTGTTTTCTATGCTATTGATATCAAGGTTTTTTTGGATGTTGAGAGTTACATAGAATTGTTATTAATATGTCATTGTTGATGGTATTTTTGGTTGTCATTGAAGTGACATTGGTCTGACCAACTACTGTCACAATTATGACTGTGTGTTGGAACTCGTCATTCCAACAATACACAAATTTTCAGGGAAATTATTAACTACCAAATATGATGAAGAAATGAGAGTGAAAATGGCATCATAGGATTGTGCTTGGAGGTACATCAGATATCGGAGGATAATTGAGCTTGTGTGTGCCCAGTGTGCTCAGCGGAGTAGATTGTGATGGAAGCAGCCTGTCAGTGAGCATGAGGAGGCATGCTTGGAAGTAGTTACCCTGCCTTGATACTGTGAACAGCGAAAGTGGCATTACGTTGCGATTCCAAGGTAATTGGATACTGAAACGAGAATTTTTTGTGTATAAAATTGTTGAATTTTATGGATGTTGACAGTGAATTTGTGGACGACGTAGGATTGGACCATGGAGTCCTGGAGTATTGTTGAGCCTTCGTGGTTGTGATAAGCCTTCGTGGCTGTGTTGAGCCTTTGTGTCTGTGATAAGCCTTCGTGGATGTGGTGAGCCTTCGTGGTTGTGATAAGCCTTCGTGGCTATGGTGAGCCTTCGTGGCTATGTTGAGCCTTCACGGCCGTGTTGAGCCTTAGTGGCTGTGATGAGCCTTTGTGGTTGTGTTAAGCCTTGGTGGCTGAGTTGAGCCTTGGTGGCTACATTGTATTTCCTCAAGGCTGAGCGCCTGAGTAGTGGAGGTGAATTACTGCTTGTCGAAATGTGAACTAGAAAGCAGGTGAAAGGGTGTTGCTCGCGCATGTTCATGAAGCAACATCGAGCGATCAGTTGTCAGTGATCTGATAGGGATCAGATCGAAGACAACGTGTAGTGTATGATCTTGGATTTGCTCACATGGTGTAGGCGATGTTCTAGTGTTGAAATTCGAGCGATCTATCCACGGTAGTAATGCTTATATTTTCATTTGGTATTGTTTTTGTTTAGTATGGGTAAATATGGATAAGTCTTGGAAATTTGTATAAATATTGAGATTTTCAACCTCAATATGATGTCATTCTGTTAGAATTTGCAACTCTAATTGATGACAGGTAAAACATGGAGACCAAGACGAACTCGCCAAAGTAAAATGAAGATGCCAAAGACTCAAAGTACAAAGCCAAAGTAATGGTGTGTTCCAGCGTATGAATAGTGCGGTGTTTGTGGAGGATGGACAATCAAGTTTGTGAGATTTTTTTTGTGTGATTTTCTTGGAATAGACTCATGACTATGGTAGAGTATGAGTCACAGTTTGTAATTAGAAGCAAATCTACATGTCATTTATTGTTTATACGTGTTGTAAGACCCAAAGTGGCATGCATACCCCTTTGTTATATGTTCCCTCTGTCAGAGAGTTTTTAACACCCTGGAAGAGTGTGTCATGCGGGATGGATACACTTGGGTGGGCCGTATTGGTTTTAGACTCCATAAGGTGAAATTTTTTATCAAGGGGGAGTTAATCGAGAGGTTGGATGAACAATGTATGTGAAGGACTTCCTAGTAGAATAGCGGTTGCAACGGTTGGAACCCATGCATTTCGGTAGATGGTTGTTCCTTTATATGGACATCGACAACAGCATGAACAAGATACAAAGTGTAATTACTAAACAGAACCAGTGTAGTTACCAAACAGGACCAGTTGTAGATTTTGCAGATAGATATTGAGACAAGTAGTCATTAAGGGGGAGTGTTGGAATATGTAATTCCTACTTGTCTTCGGTTGTGGTTTTCTCTATGTATAGAGTACATTCTATTTATTTAGGTAAACTCCTATTTTGGTGTGAGGTTGGAATATTCTCTCAACTTAAATAATTGTAAATCTAAGATAGCTTCACTATCTTGAGGCCATGCATCTTATATATGTAACTTGATTTTAATAATGAAAATATAGCTTGTATGCCGAGTTTCTAATTTTGTTTACTATTTTGGCTTTATATTTTTTTAAATATGACCATATATGTAAGTACGATTATATTAGGTAGAAGCTGAGTAGGACAGAATCAATGTCTTCATGGCACTCAGCCAAATAGTCATAGTTTGAAAGTTTTATTCTTTTCTCCCAAATAGACCTGTCAAATGTCTATAATATGAAGAAACTAAACTTGTGAAACTTGTGCTATTGGGCTGATTTCCGACAAGGCCACCATTAGCATTAAGGGCGAATGTATGTAAATTTTTGATGTAGTGATATAAAACGAGCCTGCACAAAAAAAAAAAAATTATTATTATTAACATAATATTAAAATTAATAACATAGTAATAAATCATTATTAACAATTTAATAATAACATAATAACTATTTAATAATAGATTAGTAACTATATATTAATATAATAATTTATAAATTAGCATGATGATATTATAATATGTTTTAATATATTGTTAAGTTTATATTATTACGATTTATAATATTGGATTAATTTGGTTTAATATTAAGGTTTTAGAATACTAAGATATTAATTTTAGGGTTTATAGTATTAAGGTTAGGATTTAATATATTAAAGTTAAGGTTTATAATATTTGGTTTAATATTAGGTTTTAATATTGTGATGTTGGAATGGTATTAAAATCTATTCAATATGATAAATCTTAAGACTAATATGATAACCCATAAGATTAAAAACATTATATTATTATGTCAAACCCTGAGTTTAATATATCAAATGGTGAGATTATAAAACCTAAAACTAATATTATAAACTTGAGATTAATATTACAAACCCTAAGATTAATATGATAAAACATGAGATTAAAAATCATAATATTATTACATCAAACCATAAGTTTAATATATTAAACCATAGGATTATAAACCCTAAGACTAATATTATAAATGTTAAGATTAATGCTACATTACATTACAATTAATTCAACGATGCATTGCGACATTACAAATTTGGGGTTTAATATTAGGTTTTATCATCCTTGTATGAGGGTTTAATATTGGGTTTATAATTTATAATAGTAAGGTTTAATATTAGAGTTTATAAAATTAACCTTAGGGTTTATTATATTGGGTTTTATAATGTTAGGGTTTTATATTAGGATTTAATACTCTCAAATTGGAATAGTACAAAAATGTATCCAACGTCACATTGCGACAAACATTTTCTCATTACAATAATCAATTTGACAATCATTGTCGCAATATTGAGTTTATAATATTAAGGTTTAATATTGGGTTTATAATTTATAATATTAATATTTACAATATTAGGGTTTATTATTTGGATTATAATATTAATTATTCTATCAATCATTGTTGCAATGTTCATAATCCCTTGGGTTTATAATCCCTTGGATTTATAATACTAATATTAGGGTTTATAATCTTAAGGTTTATAACATTAAGGTTTATGATATTAATCTTGCAGTTTAATATTTTTCCCTTGGGTTTATAATCTATTACATTTATAATATCAATAATCCCTTCGGTTTATTAATCCCTTGAGTTTATAACCCTAGGGTTTAATATATTAATATTAGAGTTTATTTTATTGGGTTTTATAGTATTAGAGTTTCATATTAGGATTTAATACTGTGACATTGGAATGGTATAATAATGTATCCAATGTCGCATTGCGACAAACATTTTCTCAATACGACAATCAATCTCGCAGCCATTGTCGCAATGTTGCATTACATTGCAATTTATTCAACATCACATTGTTACATTACAAAATTGGGGTTTACATTAGGTTTGTAATATTAGGGCTTTTGATATTGGGTTTATAATTTATAATATTAGTATTGGGTTTATAAATTTCTAATATTAATATTTAAAATATTAGGGTTTATTAATTAAAAATCTTCCGTATTATAATATTAATCCTACAGTTTAATATTAATCCTACGATTTATAATATTGATAATTTTGGCAATGATTATTGAAATGTTCATAATCCCTTGAGATTATAATATTAATATTTGGGTTTATAATCATAAAGTTTATAATATTAATCCTATGGTTTAATATCATTCCCGTCGGTTTATAATATCAGTAATCCGTTGTGTTTATTAATCCCTTGAGTTTATAATGCTAGGTTTTAATATATTAAACTTAAGGTTTATGATCTTAGGGTTTATATTAATAATCTTAAGGTTTACTATATTTGATTTTATAATGTTAGGGTTTTGTATTGGGTTTAATATTGTGACATTACAATGGTAAAAAATTTTGGCATCACATTATGACAAATATTGTCTCAATGAGACAATCGATCGAACAATCGTTGTCGCAAGATTGCATTACATTGCAATTTATTCAATGTCACATTGCGAAATTAGAAAATTGGGTTAAACATTGGGGTTTATAATATTTGAGTTTTAATAATGGGTTTATAATATTAATCTGAGGGTTTGTTATATTGGGTTTTATAATGTGAGGGTTTTATATTAGGATTTAATACTATGATATTGGAATGGTACAAAAATGTATCCAACATCACATTGCAACAAACATTCTCTCATTGCGAAAATCATTTTGACACTCGTTGTCACAATGTTACATTATACTGCAATTTATTCAACGTCACATTGTTACATTGCAAAGCTTGGGTTTAGTACTAGATTTTAAATAGTAGGGTTTTTAAATATTCAATTTAAAAAACCTTAATATTGGGTTTATAATTTATAATAGTATGGTTTATAATATTAATCAACCTCACAATGATTTTTGCAATGTTTATAAATCCTTGGGTTTATAATGTTAATCCTAGGATTTAATATTAATCCCTTGGATTTATAATATTAATGATATCTTGGGTGTACAGTATTAATATTAGGGTTCATAATCTTAACGTTTAAAATCATAGGGTTTATAATATTAATCCTAGGGTTTATTATTATTATGTGGTCCTAACATGGAATCACACCAAACCTTTGGTCTGAGAAACCATGACCGAGGGGCATCTAAGCCATCAAGATCACTCGGGGATCGCACCTGGCCTCGACCATACCAACCCTTACCATGGCTGGATTTTTTTTTTTTCCTTGGGGGGGATTCGAACCGAGTGTCTTAACAACCCACTCTTCACCGTCGAACCAAACCCTCGTTGGAAATCCTAGGGTTTAATATTATTCTCTTGGGTTTATAATATTAAACTTGGGTTTACAATCCCTTGGTTTAATATTAGGTTTTTAATATTAGGGATTTTTAATATTTGATTTACAATATTAAAGTTTAATATTGGGTTTATAATTTATAATAGTATGGTTTATAATATTAATCAACCCGACAATGATTATTGCAATGTTTACCTCACACAAATTTAATCACGCCTCTTCCCATTTGTTCATGCTCACTTTAGCATTTCCCTTCACTTTTAAGAATGTGTCAATTTAATAAAAATGAAAATGAAAATAAAAGAATAATAAATTTTCTTCTTCCATATGTTTTTGGTATATCAGTAACACAATGGTTTGGGTCGATACCCATATGCTACCACTATAACCCCAGGTGCAACTACCCTTCCCCCAAAATGAAGCATGAGAAAAGCGAGGATTGAACCTTTGACCTAAGCAATGGCAAGAACACCTTAGTAGCACATTCGCTAACCAACATGCCACAACCCTAGGGGCAAAAGAATCATAAATATTATTTTGAAAAAAATATTAATATTCAAAATTAAATTGGAAAATGATTTAATAAAACTCTATAAATTAAAATGAATTTAAAATAATAATAATAACAATAATTTTAATTTTAAATTTTTTAAAAATATATAATCAAGATATTTCTTCATATAAAGATAATATTTTTTTTTTAAGTCTATAATCAAGCTATTTATTTATATATTAACAATATATAATCAAAATAAAAGAAAAAATATAAAACGCCAAAATTTAAGATACTTTTGTATGGGTGATAGAAAATATTGAAATAAAAATAGAAGTTCCCCACTTTTTCATTTTTTTGGGTTTCTAGTATGAACGAATTTATATCAACTAAAACAAAATTCAATTTTCTTACTATTGTATTTTTTTTCTAGATATACAACATTAAATTTCCATCAGAAAAATATTTCCATTGATATCTAGAATATTTTCCCCTGTCAAAGTCAAATGGCCCATTTTTCTTCTCTTTTTCCAACTTTTATTTCGACTTCATACTTTCTTTGTTTTCCCAAAATCAAATCAATCAATGCATCCATTTCCTTGTCAGTTTGCACGATTAAATTTCTATCAATATTTGGAATATTTTTTGGTCTCCATTCTCCTTTTTCGGAGTCAAGATCAATAGGCCCATTTTTCTCTAAATTTTCAGAAACAGGTCTTTATATGACGACTGCTGTTGTGATTATAAATATATGGTGAATAACAAAAAAACTCACAGCCTTGGGCTTTGAAAGAAAGAAGTTGGAGAGAGAAATGGATCATAAATGTATTATTGTGCTCATCATGTTTGTGTGTTTTATTCATCAGACTCATGCAAAATCTCATCAACAGATGGGTGGATTCACTTTTGTTCAACATCTTCCTTTGAATGGATGGAATATGATGGGGGAGCCCTCTTCCTCCATGGACGTGGAGGTGTTTCTGAGCTTCAAAAGAGGCATCATATATGATCCATATGGATCGCTCTTCGACTAGATGACCAATAACTCACATAATGTGTGCCAGTGGTACAGAATTTTGTGCACACCAAACCTGAAAGGAGTGGTTGAAATTTCACTCCGTTCTTGCGAATTTAATGGTATACTATCCCCGTCTATTGGCAACCTCTCTCTATTGAGGGGTTTATATCTTTTTAATAGAAACCCATACCAAACTTCAGGAAGAATACCATACCAATGAGTAACCACATCATGGATTATAGTTATGGTCAGATTTGCATCATTATGAATATTTGGAGCTGTGAAGTAAACCCTAGGAAACATCTTCTCATTAAAAACCATACAACCAACCAAGTGAAATTGATTGAAATTTTACTCCTGTAAATTTTTTGGTGTCCAGAAAAAAATATGGCAGAAGTGTTATCTTTTGGTCCATACCATCAATTATCAAACCAAAATATTTATTTGGATTATCATGACACTTATTTCGATGTTTATACAATTTTTTTCTTTCACTTGTTTGTTGATTGTGATGCTCTTGATGTTATTTGACAATGGAATGTGCACATTAAAAAAAGAAACATATGAGTAAATATTTTGCAATAATTGATAACTATCTAATTTTTAAAAATAATGTTATGAACGCAGACCTATTTCTTCCCCTTGACATTTATATCTTTTTACTTTAAGAGAAGCACATGTACTTCAAACCCCCATCCTCGTCTTCTTAGGAATATGAACATTGTTAAATTTGTTCTTCCATACCCCTGTAAAATATGAATATGTAATAAAATTACCAACTCCTTCAGCACCTTCTTCATATTATTTGTATAAGTTGTAGGTTTCTTGTCTCGAGAAATTATCTGGAATATGTATTGTGTATTTATTTGGCATACACTCTTGATGCTTTGAAAATAAGTCTTTCATCCATGACAAACATTATTTGCTAATGGCCCAACCTCCCATTTATAACGTACTTTTGAATAATATGTGGGATCCTTTTACAGTCTTTCTTGGATTCTTGACAAACGAAAATTACTAATTGAATGCAACATTTTGAAAGCCTTTCTGCAGATCAATAAATTCCCAATATGATAATCATAACCTGCTAGTGTAGATTGCATGCAACCCACTAAATAGGAATTTTGCATGCTTTTATTCATTTACAAATATCTTTTCCTTTTATCCAAAGAAAAGTTGAAATCCATATGTTTCAAGAAATCCTTTCAACAACATTCACTTGAAATTAGATGAACGAAAAAACTTTTTCTTGTGAGATATGTTGTCCTAACCCTTGTATAACTAGGATTTTTTGGATTGATATGAAAAGGTTTACTCCTACTCCTAGTTACAATATTTTCTTGCAACGTCTTCACCGTTCCATTATCCTTTGTAAAATCAGTTTCATCACCATTAGGAGGAATATTATCCCCACTATCATCATTATGAACATTTTTAAGAAATTCATCAGCATCATTGCTTGGAAAATATTCAGCTGCATCCTCACTTGAAGAAAAAAATTCACAAGAATAATCTGCACTTTTGAAAACCTGACTCAGACGAAATTCTTCACCATCTTCATCTATTCTTTCGAAATCTTCCCTTGGAGGATTCAATTCTTCATCACCATGAGTTCCTTTGAAAAGTTCACTTAGATAAAATGCATTATTCAAATCCTTGCCTCTAAAATTATCATTTGTAAGAAACTCTTCACCCTCCCCTTCCTCAGTGGTGCTCTCATAATCCTTATGATTAGGCCTAAGTGGAAGCTTTGAATCTCTATTCACTATAAATTAAAAATCTCACCCCTCCCGTTCCTCACTAGTGCTCTCATAATCCGTAGGAGTAGGAATAAGTGGATGCTTTGAATCTCTATTTATTATAAATTCTTCATCCCCCCCCTCCCCTTCCTCAGTGGTGCTCTCATAATCCTTATGATTAGGCCTAAGTGGAAGCTTTGAATCTCTATTCACTATAAATTAAAAATCTCACCCCTCCCGTTCCTCACTAGTGCTCTCATAATCCGTAGGAGTAGGAATAAGTGGATGCTTTGAATCTCTATTTATTATAAATTCTTCATCCCCCCCCCCCCCTTCATCAGTGGTGCTCTCATAATCCTTAGGATTAAGATGAAGTTGAATTTGAATATGGAAATTCTTCATCCCCCCTTCATCGATGATGCTCGCATAATCCTTAGGATTAGGATGAAGTGGAAATTTTGGCTGTGGAAATTCACCCCTTCTTTCATCAATGGTAACCGCATAATCCTTAGGATTAGGAAAAAGTAGATATTTTGACTCTGGAAATCCTTCATTCCCCTCTTCATCAGTGGTGCTCACATCATCCTTAGGATTAGGATGAAGTGGATGTTTTTACTCTAGAAATTCTTCATTCCCCCCTTCATTAGTGGTGCTCGCATAATCCTTAGAATTAGGACAAAGTGGATATTTTGACTCTGGAAATTCTTCATTCCCCTCTTCATCAATGGTGCTCACATAATCCTTAGGATTAGGACGAAGTGGATATTTTAACTCTGGAAATTCTTCATTCCCCCCTTCATTAGTCATGCTCGCATAATCCTTAGGATTAGGACGAAGTGAATATTTTAACTCTAGAAATTCTTCATCCCCCCCTTCATCAATGGTGCCCTCATAATCCTTAGGATTAGGACGAAGTGCAAATTTTGACTCTAGAAATTCTTCATCATGCCCATCATCACTGGTGCTCTCATAATACTTAGGATTAACAATTAGTGGAATAATTGACTCTCGATTTACATAAATTTATTTTTTCTACCCTTCATCAATTTTGTTCTCATCAACCTTAGCATCACGGCCAACTTGCAAATTTGACTCTCTATTCATGGTGAACGAACTCTTGTTATATTCATCAATCTGAATAGAGTTGTTACATGACAAAGATGTTCATGCTATAGAAAGAAAATCTTCACTATCAGAAGAACCCATGACTTTCTACAAGAAGATGTTCAATGATACAAATGCACTCTCTCCCAATGACAATATATAGCTTAAAGATAGAAAATTTCCCTCTGAAATTCCCCCCCAAAAATTATCGCTAAAATTTTTCCCTCCAAAGTTTCCCCCCCAAAGATTTTCGCTCAAAAATTACCCTCCGAAATTTTCATTTCAAATATTTCCCTCCAAAATATTCATCTAAAATGTATTTCAAAACATTTTACTAAATTGTTGGTCTCGAAATATTTCACCCTACTTTCTATTAAAAATATCCACAAAATATTCCTTTCATGCATTCCTTCCAAACTAAAAAGAAATCCTTATTTAAATTATTTAACATTGACTACGTATCAAAATTATTTTTTAAAAGTTATGTTTTATTTTTTTTCCGACATTGCATAAAAGTCAATATAAACCTATAATATTAACTACATATTAATTTTCTTAGTTTTAATTTCAATCCCACATTCACGAAATGCTAAAGCAATCACACAATCTTCGCTATATAATAACAACCATTGTTTCTATTCTTCACATCACATCAAGTCTTTTGGGTTTTGTTCGAGCAATTTTGTGGAGGCGCTGCGTTGTCATTGATAACGCATTGAATGAGAGTTTTTCACATTTGAAAGGCTAGTTTTCCTTCTATTTTGACCATTTAAAGATTAATTTGAGGATAATCTAATTTTTTATGGTTTTTATGTTCCAAAACTATTTTAGTATGGTCTTCATGTTCGAAAACCCTATTTTTTTTTTATATTTTTATAGCGAAGAAAATGGAAAATAAAAACTAAAAATTGTCGGGTTTTTATGAAAAAAATTTAGAAAAAAAATCTTTTTTCTGGGTTGTTGGGTTCCTCCACGAAACAAAAAATCAAAAAACAAGCATGCACATGAAAAAAACACCCATATTTATATTTTATTTTATTTTTTCTTAAAAGTGCAAACAAAAAAAAAATTTAAAAATGATATTTTTTTTCTTTTAATTTTGTTTTTATTTAAACAAAAAATATATTTGTTTTTAATTCCCCCACGAAACAAAAAACCAAAAAACAAGCATGCGCATTAAAAAAAACACCCATATGTATATTTTATTTTATTTTTTCTTAAAATTGCAAGCAAAAAAATAAAAAAATGATATTTTTTTTCTTTTAATTTTGTTTTTATTTAAACAAAAAATAGATTTTTTTTAATCCCTATATATATATATATATATATATATATATATATATATATATATTAGTTTAAAAAAAAAAAATCATTTTTATTGTAGTTTTTTATTTAATTTTTTTTTTTGCCCCACTCGGGCCGGAGGCTCGCCGAGTAGCATTGTGGAGCATCGCCCCGCTAGCCTTCGGCCCCTTTCTTGTCGAAGGCCGATTCTTGGAATTGAACTCCACCAAGCCGTGGGCCAGAGGCCGGCCGAGCAACACTGCCATGTCCCCAGCCGGGCAGCAGTGTGGAGCATTGCCCGACTGGGCGAAGGTCGATGTGGAGTACTGTGTGGTCGGCCTTCGGCCCTCGGCTGGGTGTAGGTCCATTCTGGGAATCGACCTCTGCTGAGTCGGGGGCCAGAGGTTGGTCGGCCATCGCTCCACAGCACTGCCCGGCCAGCCTCCGCCCACCAACAGGTACAAATTGCTTATTTTTTTAATTTTAAAATAATAATAATAATAATAATAAACATTTTAAAAATTAAATTTGATTTAAAAAATAATAATAATTAAAAAAATTTTAAAAAAAATAAAAAAATAAAAAAAATAAAAAAAATAAAAAAAACTTAATATTAAAAAATATTTAAAATTAAATTTTATTTTATTTTTTATATTAATTTAAAACTTTTTTTTTAAATTAAATTTTCTTTAAAAAAAAGTATAAAAAAATGTTATATATATGTATGTGCTTTAAATTTGTTTGTTTTAAATTGAAAAAAATATATATGCTTTTATAATTTTAAGAATATATAGTTGTATTTGGAAAAGTTATATAGTTATTTATTTTTTTTATTTTTTTATAGAAATTAATTTTCGATTAATTTTAAATTTATACTAGCAATTTTTTTTTTTAAATCAACTAATTAAGATATTTGTTTTTACATTAACACACACACACACACAGATATATATATATATTATCAAGAAGATGGAATCAAAGAAGATTTTTATGAATGTTCCTGGACCAAGGGCAACAATTGTCAAATCTAAAGTTGCAGCTCGATGCACAATGGATATTGTTGGACACACTATGGATATTGTTGGACACACTAAGGATATTAATGGACACACTATGAATACTGTTGAACACAAAAATTTAAAAATGTAATAAAAGTCAAGCAAGTGGCCCATCAAGTACATTCAAGATTTTTTTTGAATGGAAGAATGCAGAGGAAATAAATAAACCATATTTTTCATGAGACAATGAAATCGAGCATGATATACATATCTATCTTTTTTATGGTATGATTCACTTAGGTGAATAATATGAGGTGATGGGCAGAGTATGAGACATATGTTTGGTGTCGAATACAAACACTATTTATGTTCTTGCAAGAATGGCTAATAAACATGAAAAGGTTAGATATCATTTATCAAAGGTAAAGTATGGCACAAATGAATCATCTACAAAGTTGTGTGTAGAAATCGTAAGTAACATTACAAATAACATTGTAAGTATGCTTATTTATATTTGTGTTATGCATTATTGTAAGGATCATTCAATTTTTTATAAATTATTGATCATTGACATATTTTATTTTGTTTCATAGGATTTTGTTGAGACTCTTTCAAACATGTTTGAGGGTATTTATTATATGGAAGCCAAATATTATCACTGTGATCAAGACTTTCCACACAAAAATAGAAGAAGAAAGTATAATGAAGAAAAGATTAATATCTCGAGAGACAACAATAGTAAAAAGAGGGTATCAACCAAGACTCACTAAGGTGGGTCAATGTATTAAACCTAAACATGTTTCTTTTGAACATGTGGAAGATGAAGCTGAAAAATTATGTTATAATTAGTCAGGATGAGATTAGAACTGTTGTGCAAAAGGAGAAGACAAATCAAACACCAAAAATAAAAATGGCCAAATATCTCTCTCTTCTACCTAATGATGAAGAGCTTGTTTATCAAAAAAATTATATGTTAACCAGTAAGAAGAAGAAATCAAATGTTGGTCAACCTTTAAAATTCATGAGCAGCAGCGATGAACAAACTGAAAGCTCTAAAGGAAGCAGAAAAATCATAACACCAGGTGTTGAGTTAGAGGATGACATTATTAAAACAAATCAAAATTCCATTCGATCTAAGTTGAGGAAGAATAAATTAATCTGTGGTGGTCAAAAATTTGAGCTTAATGTCAACCAATTATATTGTCTAGATGAAGGACAATCTCAATATCAAATTAGAAAGGCACATCGCCTACATGTACATAATATGAAAACATTGTTCTGGTTCAATCCATATGTGCATGTGGTGGATTATGTGGTTCTTGTCGATCCATGTTAGGTTCCCCACAAACAAGAATTTGATAAGACATAATGTTTTGATTATAAATATTATGTAACTGGAGGGAACTATTTGGTAGAGGCTAAAAGACAATTGATTGAGGAATATACCAAAAACTATCTTTTTCAAACAATGAAGTGCATCATTTACGTTGGTTTAACGAAAACAGAATCAAATTGGTTGGCATGGGATCATAAGGTAGATAATGAGTACATAATGAAAATGAATTTCATCCAAAGGGTCAAATTTTTTCATAATTAATTCATAGAAAAATGTGGTGGGGATAAGGAAAAAGTCAGTCTAACCTTTCAAAAGGACTGTTTAATGGAAACATGTTATCAAATTGATGAAAAAATAAAATAAAAATATGGAAAAATGCATTCAAATGTATTCAGAAGCATGGATAAAATTTTTCAGTTGGCATTTAGAACTAGGGGGATATGGGAATTGATTGATGAGACTTTTGAGCAGTGGGAGAATATTTCCATAAAAAATCAGAACGTTAAGAAGTGTAAACCCATAATATTTACCAACAGTAAGACAGGTCCTGAAATGAAGCAACTTCCAAAGGATATGGCTATCACACCTTGGAGAACAATGCAAGGAGTGAAGGATGAGAAACTAGTAAAATCAGTACTATCCCGTGTGAAGTCAGGTGAATTATCAATGGATAAAATGTGCGCAGAATTTCAAAAGTAAGTTAGTTGAATTATTTATACTTTTCCTTTGATTATAATTTTCTTTTAAATAAAACATAATATTGTTGGTAGAATTTGTTATACATATCACTATATTAACAATTTTAACTCTATTAATTCAGTCAGAAGATTATATGAAAATACAAAAACATATGATTGAAATGTTGAATGAAGGCATTTGGGATAATGTTGTGCGCCACTAACCAGAATCAAATTCTATAGCGACACTTAAAGATTTTTATATTTCATTCAATAAGGTATGTTGATTTATACATTCATTTTATTCATATGTAAAAAAAAATTATTTTATTACTTATACATATATATTTTTTATGTCATTAAAGATGTTGAAGAAGCACGGAAATGGAGTACCACGTACTTTCAAAAGCTTTATTGAAAATATTAAGTTGGAAAATGTGAGAAAGTAGTGTCATATGAATGTTGAACTTGATCCTACTCTTAATCATTTCATTTGGAATGGGCTTGAGAGTATCCAATATCAAATAATGCCATGTGAATGTGAAGACATTGCAAAACTCGTACCTAAAATGGAATATTCTCTAGTTATTGTAGATATTCCTCATGGTTTCAATTTCTGAAACATTGAATATGATAGTGAACCATATATCTATCAAGCCTTTAGTAAGGTGGTTACAGGCTTTCCAGAAGTCATAACATCACCACTTTGGAGATTTGTGATATTTCATTCAGACAACAATTTGCAATGTTATTAACAAGCTTCAAGGGAAAAACAAACTCAAGGATGCAGCTTACATGGAAAGACATTGAAATTGTATGTCCGATTAATGTTAAATTTTTTTTTATGTACAATTTAATTAAACTTTTACTACGTTATGTTATAGGCAAAAGTCAAATATTGCGTCTTCCAAAGATCAGCCTATTCTAAGTTATTCTTAGTTCATCCATGTTGAATCTTGGAGAAAACAGGATAGTTATAAGCCTATTCTTTTGAACTGAGTATTGGTTCATGATGTTGTTGTAAGAAAACTAACATATGAGGATAAAGATGCAAAAGGAGATATAGTTAACATTTATCAAAAACCACAAGCATTTATTAACTATCTTATGGATCTATGTTCAAATGAAGGAGATTGGGTTTTGGATTTATTCTCAGGTTCAAGTAAGTTTTCTTATATAGAATTGAATTTAAATATTTTATTTTTTATTTTTTATGTATTTATATTGATTTGTTTAATTATTTTTTTGTTATTGATGATTAGGTAGAACACTAGCATGTTGCTTAAAAAAAGGAAGAGATTGCACATTGGCATTGAGAAAGACCCAGTGCAATCCAAATTAATTCAACAAAGAATTAATGCTCTTCAATTTTGTTGAGATGCAATGCAAGAATTTGGTTTGAGGAAAGGGGACTTTAATGAATCATGTGTGGCAAAAAAGGAAAAGGAACCTCAACCACCGTTATATGGAATGATTGTAAAATGAAACTTTGGAAGATTTGCAGGCATGAAAGAACCATTAGAAGATGACAATGACCAAAATGAAGTAGAAAATGTTGTGGAATAAGACATTAATGATGTTCTAGAATATGTTGAACATGGATTAGTTGATATTATGGATTATCTTTAACTTATGCTTGCAAATAAAGCTCAATTTTGAGATCTATTAATATGTTTTACTTGTAATGTTCAGACTTTGATATTTTATGACAAAAATCTTTATTTTTTGCAAAAAACTTGTGATTGCTATTAATTTTTGACGTAAAATTCATAAAAAATGCTATTTTTTAAGTATTTTTGTTAATATTTTCCGGGAAAAAAAAATCATTTATTTAAAATGTTTTTTTAAACAAAAAGTTTCAAAATGTGTATCTTTTCATTGTATTTATATTGAAAATGTGTATTTTTTTTTCATGTGGTTAAAAATATTGTTTTTTTAGTGACAATTATTTGATGTGCATTAAAATATTAATTAACAATACATAAACATATAGAAAATACTAACTTTAAAATATTGACCCTTTTTTTATTATTTTAACTATGTGAAAAAATGAAGAATTCATTACCAAAAAAAAAAAAAAATTAAAAATTTAATTAAAAAAAACAAGTACATAAATACTCTTAAAAATAAACATCTCAGGGAAGAAGAAGACATTAGAAAATGTATAGTTTCAAAATCAACCCTCTAAAAAAAGTGGGTGATTATGCACGACCACTTTTCAAAATCGACATGAAAATCATGACATTAAAAATAAATAAAAAATTAAAGTGCCAAAATTATGCTCCAAATAAAAGGGTGATTCTGCATCACCACTTTTCAAAATCGGGTGCTTTTTTTGCTACCTCAAAAAATTGGTACCAGGTAATTTTCCTGTTTGATTGGTAACTTTGTTTTTAAATAACAAGTGACAAAACAACAAGTTAAATAAAACATGATCTTATCATCTACTAACATTATAACAACATGATCGCATGTAAAATGTAACAACTAAATGCAAATGTACTTGAACCATTGCTACATATTCATGAAATTAAATATGTAAAACCATCTATGATTGTTTAAAATCACATGATCATGCAAAATGTACCTAAATATCACCTTTAATAGAAATCTACACCTAATTATAATGTTCACATGTTGAAATGCATAATGTACCACATGTGTTTTGTAATTTGTAATTTCAATCTAGATTCATTTTAAATAACAAGTGATGAAACAAAAAATTAAACAAAACATAATCTTATCATCTACTAACATTATAACAACATGATCACATGCAAAATGTAACAACTAAATGCAAATTTACTTGAATCATTGCTACAAATTCATGAACTTAAATATGTAAAACCATCTATGATTTTTTTAAATCACATGATCATGAAAAATGTACCTAATATCACCTTTAATAGGCATCTACACCTAATTATAAGATTCATTTCAAATAACAAGTGACAAAACAACTTTATACAAAATATAATAATTGAATCTACTAACATTAGAAGAACATGATAATGCAAAATGTACTGGACTAAATGCAAATTTACTTAAATCATTTCTACATATATTCATGAACTTAAATATGTAAAACCAAGTTTTAAGCATCAAACCATGAATCAAATTGTACCATGCAAAATGTACATAAACTCCAATATTAGCATATACTAAATCATAATTTAAAGAATTATATATTTAAAACATGTGCAAAATTTAAATCATTCAATAAAAGTAAATATAACATTTACTAGATATAAAAACATTGTCAAATAAAATGTTGGGCATCAGTTTATAGAAAATTAAAGACATCATGAACTATAAAAAGACTATCAAATAAAATGGTGTGCATCAATTTAGATAATTTGGCTGAAATGTATTTTCCAGCAGCCTCCTTGTGCTCTTATTTGAAGAATGGGGGACCTACACAACGTATGTAGTTGCATATATATACATATGTAAGAAATTTATGTATGTATTAAAATTAAAATTTAATGTTTTAAAATTAAATGAGAATGTAGCACTTCATAAAAAAACAAAATGAAAAAAAAAATTCATGCAATACCTCATGCAGTTCCCCCTCCATTGTCTCGTGTTGGCTCTGCATCAATGCATCCTCCTGGATAAATCATAAAATATACATGTAAAAGTATATATATTAAAATTTTAAAAGTTTGCAACTGAAAATGCATAAACTCATGCAATTTATTAAAAAAAAAATTAGACAACTTCTTCAAATTGTTTGGATGTTCCTATCCCCATCGTTGACTCCATAAAGTGCTTGGAGAACAAAAATAATTTCCACAAACCTAAAATTAAATAATTTTAAAACTATTAAATAACTCAAGATCTATCTCATTTTTTAATGAAACTTGCACTTCAATTTATAACTTGAAACATAAGTGAAAAATTGAATACTTGTGACAGTGGACTATTTGGCACATCTCCTTACAGGGAAGAAGAGGGTGGCTCCATTTCAAAAACATGAGACGGAAGTAGAATCTATTAATATTTAATTATATACATGTGTACACATAATTTTTTCTTTTGAAAATAAATCCTCATGATATTAGGTCGATATAATAATAGAATAATAATTATACAACAACATCATGAACTCTTAAAAAACACTAACATTTCCCAAAATATCATCTCGATTTCTAGAACTTGAACCTTCGACTATGATATTACCAAAATTTTCATTCAACATGTGTGCAAACTGCAAATTGTAAACATATCATACATTTATGTTAGAACAACACATATAGACAAACATGTGTATGTTGGCAATATGATGTAGCATGTTGTCTATGATGGCAACCGAATTGATGAAGTTGTCCTTGATGGAAATTCTCTGATAAAGGATGGAGTATATGTCTTCCTGGAAAATATCAGTAGTCCATTAGAAGAATTGTGTAATGTCTAGCAGAAGATTGGGTAATTTTGATATTGCAGGATCTATACGTGGGTTTGTACAAGCCAAGTTGCGTATACATGCTGATGAGTACGATCCAAGTCGTGTATGCCTTTTGCACTCTAAAAAGATGATACCAGGGGGCATTACCATTGCATTAGCCCACAGTATTAAGCGTTGTGTCGTCTATTTGATCTTGTCCAAGAATACCATCAGTAGTTGTGTGGTTTTGACTGCTGGTATTGGTGAAGGCTACATCTATATAAGGGGAAGAAGATTATAGTTCAATGGTGTGCATATGTCTGGGTATTGAATGAATACTTCACTCTGAAGTATATCTGCATGGAATGGGTTGCAGTTTATTGATAGATCTGGATTAATAATGCACCTATGAATATAACGATGGATCAGAATCTCTAGATCTGAAATGACTGTATTTTCTAGATCTGTTTATGGAATGTTTAGATCTGTGATCTGGCGAATATTTTGCTCAAGAAAAGGGTAAGATCTGAGCTGATTATTTATTCTGAAGAGTTGCGCAGTCCTGAAATAGTTGCAAATCTATACACAGGTTTGTCTCTGTGAAAGCACATATATATGTAGGTTCGTTTCAGCAAAAGCGCGTATGAAATCTAGGGTTTTGCTGAAGTAATGTTTGCAGATATATACGCAGGTTTGTCTCTCTAAAAGCGCGTATATACGCAGGTTCGTTTCAACAAAAGCGCCTATGGAATCTAGGGTTTTACTGAAGTATACATAAGGAAATTTATGATCTATTTTGATGTATTACTGTTGCCTTTCAATGATGTCTTCATGTAGATTTGGGTTATTTGAATACTGATTATGCTGCTAGTTGATTATGATTAAAGATCAATGGTTGGTTGGTTGATTGATGATTCAATGAATGAATTGATGGGGTTATAAGTTTCAGTTTGATGTATGTTCTTTGAGCTTAAATGTGTGGAGTGGGTCCATTCTGAAAATCTGATGAAAAGAGGCCGACAAGGTGTGTTGTGTGGAAGCTATTGGATCCAGTATGAAAATTAATGAAACATGGTCTACAGTGGTGCTGAGGGTTGGAGCCTTCAGTGAGGGGGTCGTAGCTCCCTTCCAGTGGTTGCTGGTAAATGAGATCAGTGGGTAGTAGCTTCCTTCTAGGAGTGGCTGGTAAACGAGATCAGGGGGTAGTAGCTCCCTTCCAGGAGTGGATGGTAAACGAGATCAAGGGGTTGGAGCTCCCTTTCAATAGTAGCTGGAGAACGAGAGAAGGTTGTAGCCTTCTATAGGTGGGTGCCTACATATTGGTATGAGTCTGCGCCAGTACAAGATTATAAGCAGCTTTCTTTATAACAAATATTGAAGATAGAGATGACAACAGCGGTGGTTTTCTCCTGACTTGAGTTTCCACCTATCTTGGTGTTCATGTGTGTTGATTATGTGTGATGTTTTATCCTATTCTTACTTCACATGTTTACTGCTTACTAAACATCTGATGAATGAATGATGCACTGATCTAAGTAAAGAATTATCTGCATAATAAGACCTTTACACATATGCAAGTTTGCTTAAATATATCTGCGTGTATACGCGAGTTGGGTTCATTAGAGTCGCGTATGGAATTTAGTAAAGAAAAAGTAAAAGTTTTCAGTAAACTCTAAATACTGATTCACCCCCTCCCCCCCTCAGTATTTTTCCCAACAGTATATATATGTAAGTTACAAATTACATTGAAATATCCACCCTAACCATTAACAGATTTCGATCCTACACCCCCTTCCTCATGAAGAATTAAGTCCTGCCAACCATTGCGACAATTCTTTGCATACATTCTAAGCTCCTCAATATTCATGTTGTCTATCTCCTCAATTGTATTATATAAAAATTAGCACGTGCATTAACTCGTGCTCTTTGTTGATTTAGACCAAGATCAATTCCACCAAGTTTAGTATGAACGTTGTCTATGATGGCATCCCTTGCTTCTCAATTAATTTGAGAAGTAGAATCTATTAGGGTCCTATAATAATACGGTTCATAATTTTGAATTGACATTGATTAGTCTTGTAAATATGTACATACCTTGCTTTCTACAAGTTGTTTTCCCATATAATAAAATAAAAAAATGAAAAGAGGGTAAAAGTCCTAAAAGAAAAATCAAAGGATTTGAAAAGAAAAGATAAAAAAAAGATAGAAAAAACAGACCCCGAAAACAAAAAGAGATAAGAATAAGACATGAAAGTGAGCAAGTCAAAATGCCAATACTATTTACTTTACTGCAAAAATAATGATTATGTGCAGCGTGTTTGAAATGACATAATCCATGATTAGTTAAATAGTTTAATCTTAACTTTTTCATGTTTTAAATTTCATGTTTATAGATAGAGAATAAAGATTTGTCAAACATTTTAAACTTGACAAATCACTAGTTAGTTAGAGAATAAATGAGGAGCTCAAAAGTTTAATCTGAGCCCTCAGATGAAATAAGGTTAGAATTAGATAGTTTCATGCTTTAAAAGAAAAATGGATTTAGGGTTGCAAGCTCAAATGCACCCATGAAAATAATGAAAAAATGCTAGAATAAATGATGGGTAGGTAAAAAGCAGTTACTCAAGGCATGGATAAATATCATCTGGTAAATTACTAATTTCCTTCCCCACCATACACTCCAGTATTAAAAACCTTCAGTTATAAAGGCTCAGAGCATTTCTCTGACTTTTGTTGGGACTGGACCCAAGGCTTAGTAACTGATTGGTACTAAGCATTGGATTCCCTTCATTAAAACCCTTTTCCTCAACATCACCCCTTTTCCTAAGATAAAATCACTTTTCCTAAGCTAAAACACCATTTTGCTTAAGAAAAGTAAAAAACCCCTAGAATAATTTCATTTCATACAAAAACATTCAAAAAACCCACAAAATGCTATTTATCCTAAGTGTTAAGTGTAAAAATTCTAAAATGGGGCCACCATTTCGCACAAATGCTTATTTTACACTTTATTTAGTTTATTTATATGTATTACTGCTCATTCTATCCATTTCATATTAACTTTAATTTAATGTATTAATTCCTTATAATACCCATCCCGTATTCATATTAATTCATTTATATTAATAGTCCCAACCCATAATTTTATGTTAACCTATGGTTCTAATTTTCCACGTTATATATTTCCCGATCCCCATAGGTTAAAAACACATATTTTAATTAAAACTCACCCAAAGGTTATAACACACATGTAAATGACCTATCCCCCTATCCCATTAAACACCCAAACTATATGTTAAAACCTTGTTTTAAGATATAAACTTAAATCCTGCCACATAAAGTTCCTGGGCCCCATGCCCATCTACACTGCTCGATCTCCACCGTTCACATTACCTTCTCTCGATCCAATGAACCAAAACTCATATCAAAAATCTAATAGCACGATAGTTAATCAAATTGAGATATGCGATATGGGTGGTATTTCCCTCTCACTCCTCTACGCGGCGTCAATCCATTTGATCGCATCCATTAAAAAGAAACCACTTACCACCCTTTAACGTTGCGATAACCACCTAGCGGTATCATCCTCTCCACACAAAACCATTCCCATTTGAAATGACCACTATAATTTACAAACACTGTTACAACTGAATTTCCTATAAACAACAAAAATATTCGCATTTTCAACCTTTTTCTCTGCATTTTCACTTATTTGACTATTTTCTATTGAAGAAAAACACTGTCGCCCCATTTTCCTGCACAAACAACAGAATCAACCCAAATTTGTTGCTACGACTGCCTAGAACCTCCAATTCATGTTTAAAGACTGTAACCAAGCTTTTGAAAGCTCCCCGACGTCCCAAAAACCCCTTTTCAAGACAAATACCTACAAAAATAGGTATTTTTCAAGAAAGATACTGATCTTATGCCTGAAAAGAGCTATGTTTGTGAAATTAACCTTTCTATGATCCTATTTTTCTGAAAAGAATAACCTTATTGCCCCAAAAAGTCATATTTGCTTCAAAACCCCGATAAATCTACAGTTTCTGAAAACTGTAACTTGTTTGAAGAAAATTGAAGAAAATTAATCATTTACAGACCTTTATAAACCGTTTGAATGACTAAAACACTTTTACAAATGCTCAGAATCCTTTTGTATAGAAATTGAAGTTGTTTTAGGTCAGTTTTTATCCAAAAAAGAGTAGTAAACCCTTGTTAAACCTTTCCTGAGTCTGAAAAAGATAAAAAGATTGATTTTGAAGCAGAATTAAACCAGATGAAACCATAATTTTTCCTATTTTCTGTTTAAAAGACCTCTGTCATATCAAAAGACTTATGTAAACATTCTAATCTTACAGAAGGGTATAAAACCTAAAAAAGACAGAGTTTTTTTCATCTAGAAGGCTAAATGATCAGAAATTAAACTCAGAAATGGCATCTAAAAGCACCCTTGCTATCAATCACCTACAACCTCCTGTTGTAGATATTGAGTATACTCCTCTAGCTAATGTTGATTATAAAATCACTGATCTAGTTATTGAATTCAATCTTCTTGATCTCCACTGCTGGAGTCTAGATAAATCTTTGGATCAGGCAGATGAAGTGTAAATCTGGGAGTCTAATTTACCAAAATATGTAGTTCCCCATACCCATTAGTGCCCTGAGGTCATCAAACTATGTCAAGCCCATCATTCCCCTGACCTAAGAGCTATTGTTAATGCTGAGAAAGTGTAATATTCCAAAAATTTAGCCTTCGTCTAAATGGAATATTATAGTTGGTTTGATCACTAGGTAGGTGAATAAATGGGTGGTGACACCTATAAAACCCCTTTTTGACGAATAATAACACTCGTAATGTGAAAGGAGGAGGAATAAGCAGCTGGATTAAGCACTTTTGGGTGTGAACAGGGGTTGGATCATGTTGATTCAGTCAACTTTGACCAAATCAACAGTGCTGTCATGGAGGAGTGGCCTTTATGATGAGACAACGCAGTTTTGGTTGAGGACAACTTGCATGAGCTTGGTGGCAAGTATGGATGGGACCCAATGTGAGGAGGTTCACTTGCTATATATGGAGAGGATGGAAACCTTTGTTATTCATGTTTTGGATTATTATTTGCTTATGGTCTGTTTAGACTTTGCATCCTCTTGCTGTTTAGTAGAGTTGTTGTGTTGTTTAGCACCGGGTGTTCCTAAGTGGGAATCCCAACTCTTTCCTTGAGAGGCCTCTTGGAAGAGAAGAGCATTCATTTCCACATTCTGGTTTTCAGGCCAAGCTACAACTTTCTTCATTAGTGCAGTTTCTGCAGGTTATTGTGTTGTGTTGCAGGGTGTTGCAGTGGAGGGTTTAGAAACCCACTTTCTAAGCTATTTTCTCATTGGAGGAAGGATTCCTTCACTTGGGAGATTATTTTGGAAAGCTCTTGGACCTATTTCTAATCTTTGGCACTAGGTCAACTATTTCCCATCATTCTAGTGCTGTTCCAGCTGGAAATTGCGTTATTTTGGAGGGCAGCTTCAGTGAGAGATCTTGTGGCTCCTTTTGAGTGTTTTCTTGTGATTGAAGGGTTCAACCTTTCATGGGAGAAGACCTTTGAGGGGATCTACATCAAATCTGATATATTTAAGCCTTCTACACTCATGTTCTTCAGTTTGCATTAAATCTTCAGCCATTGGGCTTTAGATTCCATTTTGTATAGAGTGTATTTCTGAAAACCCTTTTTTTGGGTTCTTGTAAGAGTTTGTATTAAGCCTAGATCTGTATTGGGCATATCTTTTGAGGCATATAACAACCCTACATATTTTGTACATCCTTTTTTTGTAGTGGTGTGTTTATAACTACACTGTAGGAGTCTTCTGAGATTATGTGTTGCAGCAACTTCTCACTTTTGAGAGTGTTTATGTATTTGAGGCTTGTGTGATCCTGTTCTATGCTTAGTGCCTCATTGTTTTGTACTTATTTTATGCATATATGATGAATAATATGGCATTATATTGGTCTCATGATTTCATGTGTTAAATACTTGCTGTTGCTTTCATTTTATGAGCTACATTGCTGCTATTTCAAATTTGGAATATTACAGTGGTATCGTAGCATAATCTTGGCTCAGCCTGTGGATCTTAGCCAATATGTCACCATAAGGAGAAGCATTTTCACAAGAAGAAGGAGATGTACAGAAAAAACTAAAATAAGACTCCATTATATGGAGGAAGGGAGGAGGAGGAGCTCTCATAGCTTCTCTTTCAAACTAGGCAGAATATCAAGGGAGATCTCAAGAAGATGAGAAGAGAGAGAGAGTCTCCAAAGGAGTTTGGATCTAAAGCCAACTCTAGATTTTTACATTATGGGTGTGAGCATGTAGCTACACACTATGATTCACAGCGCAGTCATATGCCCAGATCTACTATGAGAGAGATGAAAGAAGAATAAATGCATAGGAGGAAAGCTCTTAGTGATTATATGCAAGAATATGAATCTCAAACTAAGAAGTTTAGAGATCATATCACTTTCCAAGAGTTTTGCAAGATCAAGGTGGAGAGGAGAAAACATCGTGACATGGGTAGATTTCTCCTATATACTTTTTATGGATCACCAACATGTTTAGCTAGAGGTTGGGTGGAGGAGTTACACACCTATTTGCAGCTGCACCAAATTTCTGAAGATGAAGCCATCAAAGTTGCAGTGCTGAATTTTGAAGGTAAGGCCTATGCTTGGTGGATATTTGAGTCTTTTTCATTAATAAATGAAAATAATTCTTCTTATTCAAATTTCACTAAGAGATTAGTGGAAAGGTTTGATGGAAAACATTTTGAAACATCATTTGTGGAACTAAACAAATAAAAAAAAGCAAAACCTTTGCATATGTTGGAGGAATCTATACACCCAACTCCACTTCAAAAAACTGTTGAAGAGGCTCACATCTTGCATAATACTTTGCTAGAGGCAAGATATTTGTCTCCTATTCTTGGACAAGAGGGCATGAAGATCCCTTTTTCAGAAGAGGATCCTCTTATTGAGAAGGTGACTCCCATTCATATTGAAGAGGAAGATAAGAATGGGGGAAACAACATTGTCATATCTAGAGCATATCTAGCACCTCATGCAGAAGTAGATGGAGCACTTGCTCCAACTAGAGGGATTCTGGTATCCTTGCAAGGAATTCCCTAGGATCTCATATATGGAGGTCAAGGTACAATCATTGAACAACATGATTGTGAAACATTGCAGATGGAAAGAGAAGGTAGGGGGAAGTTCATCATCAGATGATGAGGAGCACACACCCCTATCTATTTCAGAAGGGTGATGCACATAAGAGGTAGAATGATTTGTGTAGTAAGGGTAGGAACAAAGCTGTCCATCCATATGTACAGTCTACTCTTGACATTGATGTCTCACTGCATGGAGGCATTCCACTGGGGAGACCACCAGATCTGGAGATTATGAGAGATGCTTCACATGGGGTTACACCACTCTTAGATTCTGGAGGGGTGGACACTTTGGAGGGGTCTATTATAGTGCAGATAATTTGGGGTAGACTCAAGGAGGAGGGAGACATTCTCCCATTTTCAGCATTACCCACTCTCACTACATGTACTGCGCTAACAGAAGTTGTTGCAGTGATGGAGGATGGCACCTTCATGGTGCAAGGGAGCTACTCCATGGGTTTGGAGAAACAGAGGGTACTTACTTTGAGGAAGGAATCTTCCATACATTGGAGTAGATGGAGGCCACTCATGGTTACATTGGCCAAGATCAGGAGGTTCTTTTTGGATGGTAGCTTCCTATGGGAGGCCAACCTCCAAAAGTCACCACTTTTATTTGAGCATGAGTAGCTACATGATGGGCATGGCAGCAATTTGAAGGATGAATTTGGCATGAGGGATGTCAAAGGAGAAGACAACTGTATGTGGGAAGTTTCCCATTTCAGATCTTCAGCACTATCTCTTAGGAGGATTGATCCATATTGGAGATCTCAACTCTTGGTAGAGTACTCCAAGGGTCTTGGTGCTTGCATGATTCTTGATGACACAGATGGAGATGATAGATATATGGTGGATGATGTGGTCATATATTCTTATGGTAGAGTCTTCTTGACTAAAGCTTCTGAGCTCAAGGAGAAGCTGCTACATGCAGCACATGAGGACTTCCTTTTTATGCACTTTGATGCATATCATTCTTTGATGGAGGAGTTCACTTGGGAGGACATCCAGCATGATATATTTAAGCATATGGAGAGATGCATAGACCAGATGGTGATAGAGAGGATGTCAGAGCCACTTCCTTACTCATTGGGGGTGAGGGAGAATTTTCAGTTGAGCCATTTCAGCTCAAGGACCAAAGTACATGGTAGAGAAGGCACACATTTGCATTATGATTTACACTTCTTTACTTTATATGAGCAGCATGTTGCATTAAGGAGGGTCATTCCTTCTTATGCATTATATCATGATGTACTTGAGGCCAAATTTAGCATTGATATTGGCTATTTTATTTGTGGTTTGTGTGGGAGGCCACATGATTCTTGGTGTACACCATTGGCACCCCACTTTACTTTCATGATCCTATCTTGTAGGATGATTGTGGTAGAAAAAAAGTGGCTGGAAAAGCAATTGTTAGGCTTTTATTTGAGGCAGACAGGGTATGCATTGCGCTGGTTCCATGAGTGGAACTATGATCCATTTTTCGGTTGTCATATGGAAACTTGTTTTCATTGGTTTTTGCTTCCATATATTGCTGATGTTTCTATGTTCATGGGAAGCTTTTTTTGGAGAGTGGGACAAGAGTTGGAGGTGCCCATTGGGGTAATGATTCTCTCTAATTTACATTTTGCATGTTTCAGGAGAAACAATGGGCAAATCATGATGGCCATACTACTTCTCTTTTCATCATGTGGGAGGAACCATTTGGAGAACTTGAGTTTTTGGAGGAGGCACTTCATGGCTGATTTGTTTGGTGGGGTAACTTGGGCCATTCTTTGAGGCCATGAAATTTCAGCCAAGTGTGACAATAGACAATTGATGAAGAGGCCAGTGAGGCCACAAGAAGAGGAAGGGAGGAATTTTTCTCCACCTTTACAGTTTCTTAAGGACAAGCAACATTTTGGAGGGGAGGACAATAATATTCCAAAAATGTAGCCTTCATCTAAATGGAATATTATAGTTATTTGATCACTAGGTAGGTGAATAAACGGGTGGGGAGACCCATAAAACCCCTTTTTGAGGAATGATAACACTCCTAATGTGAAAGGAGGTGGAATAATTAGCTAGATTAAGCACCTTTGGGCATGAATAGGGGTTGGATCATGTTGATTTAGTCAACTTTGACCAAATCAACAGCGTTGTCATGAAGGAGTGGCCTTTATGATGAGACAGCGCAATTTTGGTGGAGGACAACTTGCATGAGCTTGGTGGCAAGTATGGATGGGACCCAATGTGAGGAGTTTCACTTGCTATATATGGAGAGGATGGAAGCCTTTGTTATTCATGTTTTGGATTATTATTTGCTTATGGTCTGTTTAGACTTTGCATCCTCTTGTTGTTTAGCAGAGTTGTTGTATTGTTTAGCACCGAGTGTTCCCGAGCAAGAATCCCACCTCTTTCCTTGAGAGGCCTCTTGGAAGAGCATTGCATTCATTTCCACATTTTGGTTTTCATACCAAGCTACAAATTTCTTCAAAAAAGCAGTTTCTGCAGGTTATTGTGCTGTGTTGCAGGGTGTTGCAGTGGAGGGTTTAGAAACCCACTTTCTGAGCTAGTTTCTCATTGGAGGAAGGATTCCTTCACTTGGGAGATAATTTTGGAGAGCTCTTGGACATATTTCAGTTCTTTGGCACCAGGCCAACTATTTCCCATCATTTCCAGTGTTGTTCCAGCTGGAAATTGCGTTATTTTGGAGGGCAGCTTCAATGAGAAATCTTGTGGCTCCTTTGGAGTGTTTTCTTGTGATTGAAGGGTCCAGCCTTTCACGATAGAAGGCCTTTGAGGGTATCTACATCCGATCTAATATATTTCAGCCTTCTACACTCATTTTCTTTAGTTTGCAATGAATCTTCAGCCATTGGGCTTTAGATCCCATCTTGTATAGAGTGTATTTCTGAAAACCCTTTTTCGGGTTCTTGTAGGAGTTTGTATTAAGCCTAGATCTGTATTGGGCATATATTTTGAGGCATATAACAACCCTACATCTTTTTTACATCCTTTTTTTGTTGCAGTGTGTTTATAACTGCACTATAGCAGTCTTGCAGCATTATGTGTTGCAGCAACATCTCACTTTTGAGAGTGTTTATGTATTGGAGGCTTGTGTGATCCTGTTCTATGCTTAGTGCCTCATTATTTTGTACTTATTTGCTGCATATATGATGAATAATATGGAATTATATTGGTCTCATGATTTCATATGTTAACTACTTGTTGCTGCTTTCATTTTATGAGCTATATTGCTACTATTTCCAATTTGGAATATTACATAAAGAAGTATTATTCACTATCACAGTAGAATCCATAAACAAAATGCTTCATTTCATGTGTCTAATGTGATTCAATGTCTGTGATCTCTTAAAATTTATGTGGATTTTGAGCAGGCATTTTCTCTAAGGTTAAATCATTCAACATGTATTCTGCCCCATGTATTTGTTCATCCAGACTAATCACTCATATTCATCACCCAAAATTCTAAGGATAAGATATGTCATCCTAATGTTTATTTCATCACTTGGTTACTTTACTGATGAGCACACTGATGAGTCTATACTTGGTTTTCTATCTATTTTTGTGTCTGGTTAGCCCCCTGCAATCATTTTTGACTATGCTGAGTATATAGCCAACAATATCCATGATCATCTAGTAAAAATTCCTATTGAAGGATTATTTAGGTATACCTCCTTCATCTTTCATATGTTCCTCTACTTCCAGTCAGATAAATTCCCAATAACCCTTCAAAAGTTGGATGTAGATGGAAATCCATTATCAGTGATTTTCTGGACTTCTTTAATCAGAAAAGAGTCAACCGAGTTCACTTTTGTAGATTTCGCAGACTGTTTTATTCACCCATTGATAAACATTCTTACAAATAGTGTACAACCAAGGATAAGTGTTGAGATTAAGAAAGTTTTACAGCTATCAAAGTAAAGCAGAACTGGAGATTAGTACCTGTATCAAAACCACACTAAGATTAGAGTCTATGGGTTAAACCTCTTGCCCTACAAACTGCCAAAGTATGTGCCAATGAGATTGTTTTCATTAGAATATATAAGACAAATTCTAAACTTATATTCTATAAACTTTTGGCTGCTAAAAAGAAGACTCAATTCAATTTGAAAAAACAAGTAGGTCCTTTCATATGCAACAATAGAGACGCAGGTACAGAGGCAGCAAAACAGTTGATAGAGTATAAGTTTGATGAAATTTTTCTTTGGATTATGATCCATGTGGCATACTCAGTAAGATGAGGGTAAAATGTAAATTAACCCCTTATATTCATGATAAAAATCCTGGAATTGAAGAGTTTGCAAACCAAGTAGAATGGTTGGAAAATAAATTGATGGAATCTGTCAAACAAGGTGATACTTGTCACACATTGCAGAACCCTATTCAGGAGGACAGAACCATAAAGAGAAATAGAGAATAAATCTCATATACTGTTGAAACAACCACAGGAACCATATTTAAGCTCAGGTACAATAAGAAACCTAAAATCAATCCATTAAACAAAGAAAAGGAAACAATTGAAGTTTTAGGTGAAGAAAATCCAGAAAAAGACAATGTTACTACTACAGTGATTGAAAATGAGGAACAACTTGTTACTTCCAATGTACAGTTGAATCGGAAACAGAAAAGTATGGAAGCATCATCTTCACAACAGGCAGAGGATACAGACATTGATATAAGAGAGAAATATTAACAGATCAAGACCAAAAATGAGGAGATCAAGAATGAAATTTATTCACAATATTTGAAACAAACTCCAGGAATTCAAAATAGGCTACTCTCAGCCTTTGATTATACAAATAAGAAATTGATAATGTCATTACTTAAACCTACAGTAAAGACACCTAAAACAATAGCAGATTATAAGAAGGTTGACTTTGAAGTACCAGTAGAAAGCATTCATCCATTAGATTAGATTGAATTCTAGAGGCAAACTTCTAAAATGCTATATTCTACTATGACCACAAAAGCAATGAGTACCCAAAAGCTCCAAAACACTGTGATAAATATGAGAGATCAAATTAGGATTGAAAAAAATTCTTCGTATGCTAAAGACACTAGAATAAAGTGTTTAGAAGAATTGGTGATTGAGTAAGGAATTGTGACCCTTCTAATGTGAAAGTTGTAGAAGAGTTGAACAGAAGAAGAAAAATGTTGATATTGCGGCCACTCGGAGAAAAAAATTGAAGCTGTCGACAACGAACTATAGAAATTATATACAATATGCATGTATATATCCGGACTCTCCTGATCTAACAAAATTTATCTTCTTTCTAAATACATAATCCTTCCACTATAATTCTTGCGGAAATTTAATCAACAATTGCAAAACACATGAAGTAATAAAAACACACATAACACAATTGTTTAACGGGAAAGCCTGAAGCTAAAAACCCCAACTATCATATATTATGTATCATTGAGATCATGTAACAATCCTCATACAAAGCTTAGTACATCAAGCTCTCAATACAATCAATTGTCACACACTAACATAGAAGAATCTGCAAATCCATGCACTGATTTCTGCCCTCCTGCTAGCTTGCCTCCACTATGCAATCCAAGCTGATTACAAATACCAATTCAATGCAATCCCACTCTCCTTGACTGCGTGATTGTCATTGGCAACTCCAATGTATATATAGATGCAATTCATGCATCACTATGGTCACAACAGATAGTCCATCTTGCCCTTTCACCTATCTCTCCACTGGGTCTCCACTGGATCTGACATGCACTGTAGTTAACTGATGTATTGTTCAGTTGATTAATGAGTTATTATTTGTGAAATAATTAACTAATTAATTCACTCCACTCTCACTAGTGTATCATTTATTTAGACTAGATACAACTAGTTCAACTGAGTTTAACTCCAATAACTAAGTTAATATGAATAACAACTCCATGAACTACTCTTCCAACTTTGTCATAACTTTTCCACTTCAGTTCTAATTGAGTCCTCCATGCATGAACCACAATTCAACCCTAGGAATTGCATAATTCATTTAGTCCACTGATTTGACAAATCTGTTCACTAAAATTAAGTGCTCCAAGAGAATAAGTTGTTGTTTATTGCCGGATTATTATTAAGAGCTAATAATAACCAACATGCATCTATTTTTAGATCGACGATCTATAAATAGACTTCGCCCAATATTCTAAAAATAGAATTTCATCTATTTTTCACATTTGACCAACCATTTACAAATAGCCTCCTGCTACATATAGAATATGCTCACCATGTATAAAAATATACATACACCTAAAAATAGCCTGTGTGGGCCCCACCTAGTTTAGGTGATTGTTTTCCAACTAGGATCAAGGATGATGTTTTAGGATGCCTCCTTCACTGTTTCTTGTTGCAAACTTCAACACTCCCTCTCAACAAGAACGGATTGTCTTTGCATGCGACATGCAACTCCATACATTCGCCCTGCAACTCGTGTTGCAACACTTCCGAAACTGAAAGGCTCCAAACAACTCAATCAGTCTAATGCATCTATCATCAAAGTCTTTGACTTCTGCTTAGCTACTACACATGTCTTCAGGAACCATTGCGTTGTTGAACTCTGCACCCATGCACTCTGCACTTGCTGTCAACTTTGAACCGTGCTCCAGTATCCGACACTGACACTTTGATCTTCCTGCATCAATCCAACTGATCATGCTACTGCTGCTCTATGGGCACCTCGTAGCTAGGTTCAATTCATGAGATCCACACCATCTCAATGAATCCTGCCCAGAAATTTCTTCTTGGATTATCCATGCATGTCGCCCCACCTCTTACCTGGTGGTATAGCTGCATGCACTCCCTCTGCCCATCTGGCACGAAATTTCTCTGCATGAGTGGTTGCTCCCACTCCACGATCCTCATCTTGTGGCTGCTCCACATCCCGAGGTTCACTCTTACCTACATGCAAATCCTACTCCCTCTCAAGCTTCAATTGCATATCTTTCTTGCACTTCCCAACAGTGGGAAGCTCCGCAGAAATCCCATCTACATCAAATCTATAAAGATTCTCTTGCATCTCTAGTTGTGGTTGCTCCACAACCTTCTGAGACTGCTTCTCAGGTTGCATGTTGAGAGGGTCCCTCTCAACCACCATGTCACTAACCTCTGCTTTGCTCCTCAAAGCTTTGCATGCATCTTGTACCTCGGTGCATGTAGATTCTTGGCTCGCGCACATTGTAATTGTCCCGCCGTCGCAAAATTTTTTAACTAAAGAGCTGATTTTAAATCGACGATATCTCCCTCATCCAAGCTCCGATTCGACCGTTTTTTTTTTTCAAATTGGGTATTTTTTCGCAAGGAATCCAAATATGCTATTTGTTTCTGAAAATATTTCACCAAAAATTTCAGATATTCTCTGCAAACTCGCGCGCCCAAAAATTCCTGCTCTCATTCCATGTAGAAGATCTATAACACAACTCCGATACCATGTAGAAATTATATACAATATGCATGTATATATCCGGACTCTCCTGATCTCACAATATTTATCTTCTTGCAAAATACAGAATCCTTCCACTATAATTCTTGCGAAAATTTAATCAACAATTGCAAAACACATGAAGCAATAAAAACACACATAACACGAGTTGTTTAATGGGAAAGCTTGGGCGAAAACCCCAACTATCATATATTATGTATCATGGAGATCATGTAACAATATCATACAAAGCTTAGTACATCAAGCTCTCAGTACAATCAATCGTCACACACTAACAAGATGAAATATGCAAATCCATGCACTGATTTCTACCCTCCTAATAGCCTCCTCCATTGCGCAATCCAAGCTGATTACAAAGACCAATTTGATGCAATCTCACTCTCCTTGACTGCGTTTTTATCATTGGAAACTCCAATGTATATATAGATGCAATTCATGCATCACTAGTAGTCACAATGGATAGTCCATCTTGCCCTTTCACCTATCTCTCCACTAGGTCTCCACTAGATCTGACATGCATTGTAGTTAACTGTTGTATTGTTAAGTTGATTAATGAGTTATTATTTGTGAATTAATTAACTAATTAATTCACTCCACTCTCACTAGTGTATCATTCAGTTAGATTAGATACAACTAGCTCAACTGAGTCTAACTGAGTCAAACTAAATACAACTCCATAAACTACTCTTCCAACTCTGTCATAACTCTTCCACTTGAGTTCTAACTGAGTCCTCCATGCATTAACTCCACTAAACCCTTAGGAGTTGTGTAATTCCTTCTGTCTACTGATGTGCCAAATCTGTTCACTGAAATAAAGTGCTCCAAGGGAATAAGTTGTTGTTTATTGTCGGATTATTATTAAGAGCTAATAATAACCAACATGCATCTATTTTTAGATCGATGATGTATAAATAGACTTCGCCCAATCTTCTAAAAAATAATTTCATCTATTTTTCACATTTGACCAACCATCTACAAATAGCCTCCTGCTACATATAGAATATGCTCACCATGTCTAAAAATAGATATACACCTAAAAATAGCCTGTGTGGGCCCCACCTAGTTTAGGTGATTATTTTCCAACTAGGATCAAGGATGATGCTTCAAGATGCCTCCTTCATTTTTCTTCTTCAGCTTCAACAATAACATCCACAGGCTAAGGAAATTGTACAGGATGCAAATCAAAAGGATGAGATTATGAAACTCATATTATAGATGACATCACAAATCAAGGAAATGGAGATAGAAATGGATAAGTTTGTCCAAGAGAAAGAAGCTGAAAAGACCCAAAGTGTTCCTCCTACAGTCATTCCTAGGGTAACAACAGCAGTTCCTTCAACTCTAGCAGAAGAGTTAGCACCAAAGGTCCCATTGGCCACAACACTGCCAGTCACTTCTTCCACTACTTTAGCTACTGAATCTTCAACCACAACAGCTCAACAGTCAGATGAGGCTAGCAGACTCGTTAAAGCCATGGAAGAGATGTCAACACAGAGTTTTGAGATAAACAGATTGAAAGAACAAGTCAAAAAGCAGGAAGATGCCAATAAATTAGCACAGATAAATGCTAAAATAGAAGAACAAAAATCTAAAAGGTTAATTGAGTTGTTAAAGAAAAAAGAAACAGAGTTAACCTTGAAAGAACCTATGGCATACATCAAAAATAAACTATGTTCTAAGATCATTGAATCAGTCAATGATACTTGGCCTTCAATTTAGGTAATTTATGAGCAAAAGGACTTACTCAAAGTAGCCACAGAAGAAATATTGAAGACCAAAGAAGAATTAGGTGCTAAGCCTAAAGAAGCCTTGGAAATAATCAAGTTTATCAATACTAAGAACAAGCATGAATTGGATGAGATAGGAATTGCTGATAGAACAGAGACAATTCTTGAGGTAAGAAAAGTAATTTCAAAGAAAAACTTGATGAAACAGTTGGAAGAGACATGTCAAAATATGAACATATCCATAACTAAATTCATGGTTAATTTTGAGATCTTAAGACAAAAAGGTCTTCCAAATATTCTTGTTCTTAATGATAAACTGATGCAACAAGAAGACCACAACAAAAATATCAGAGATTATGCCAAAGAACAAGAGAGTAAATCGTATTAACAAGGAGTACCTACAGGCAAAGTGTTGCATAAAAGTGTTGAAGATTTGTTTTATTTGCAACATGGGATAAAACATCTCTTTGTAGTCAAGCCAACCTTTTTCAGATACACAGAAGCTGAGGAGAATTTCAGAAAACTAATAAAGATTAAATTACCAGATGAATACTTTTGGCATAAACTTACTGACTTACTGTAAAATTCAATTTGCAGTCAAAGAGGATGAAAAGCAGAGTGTTGTTTTTACACAGTGAAGCAGTCAAATCAGCAGGTTAAAGTGTATCAGCAAGTTAAAGAGTATTAGATGAAAGATAGAGTTTCAAAACAGTTTGAAGATATTTTTTCTAGCGTAGAGGACACTTTGCTAGCCAGCTGCACCCAAATCCAAACAAAATTACTATGTAATTTGAATTAATAGGACAATTTGCAATTTGTTAAGCAGTTGTCACTATATTGTTGTAAAATATATTTTATTTTGCATGATATGTTCCTTATATTATTCTAAGATATTTTGAAATAATTTTTGTATAATTACTTCATCTTTTGAAGTATTGAGTGTGGAATAAATTTCTAAAGATTTCTATAGTCAATTTCTCTAAATCTGAAGGGTTTTTTGTACTAAGTTCAAGTCAGCAGACTGGATCAAATCAATAAAGCATCATGCTTCAGGATTCATGTGTGGAGCTACTTAAGTGAAGTACTTTACTCTTGTATTTGTTAAATTTCTTATGTTATTTCATTCATTCATAGATGTGTTCAAAACTTTAATGTGAAATCAAGAAAAGGTATATTAGAATTTGTTAAAAGCACTCTGTTATTTACTGGTTTTCATTTAAATGCTTTTTATTGATTTCCAAAGTAGGTGTTACACCATTTTTTGGTCATCTAACTTTTTCATCATTAGATGGACCCAAGTACACCATGTAAGACCAGTTTTACCCCAAGTAAAACTGCTTTCACTATGATTAATTAGGAAACCCCAAAAGGAACAATTAATTAAACCATAATTTAATTATTATTCCCAGTCATGTTTAACCCAAAAACAAAGAAATTAATGAGATAAACCCATAGTTATCTTATTATTTTCTGGGAATAATTATTTAATAATATTCCTTGTTAAATATGACCAAATCAACCACCATTAATCAAATAAATCATTATTTATTTGATTATATCCCAACCACTTCCTTAAAAAGATAAATAAATCATTTATTTATTTATTTTTCACTAATCAAGGGATTTGACCCAAGTCAAAGTCCCTTTCCCTCCAACAAATAATAATAAAATATTCCATGGAGGTGGATCTAGATTTGGTTAACATTATTTTAATCATGCACCAAGATCTAGAATGACCCAATATTTTGTTATAAATAGGAGGGTTTTCCCCTTCATTCTTCACCTTTTGTTGCATGCTAGATCACTCTGGATCTATACACTCGGTCTCATTTTCTGTCATTGTTGCTCCCATTGAGCTCTACCTTCTACATTGGGTTTTCTACATCTACAAGAGAGAAAAAGCTTAGATCTGAAGTGCTGAGGACTACAAAGAACCCATCCCATTGAGGAGATCTGGATACACCTTCTTGTTTCCTCCCAGGTGCCCTGTAATATAAAAATTCATTCAAAAATCGTGTTCTTGTCTTGTCTGTTGGATGCATGGAGCAAACTCTTTACTTTTCTGCTCAATGTCTTTCCATTTATAGATCTGTTTGTTGCAGCATTTTAACTACTAATTGCAGATTTGAAGATGTTTTGCAGCCTCTATTGTTGTTAGGGCTATTAGTTATGCGTAGCTAAAGTGGTTCTTTTTCGTACACTTCGACGAAGAATTCATACTAACAAATGGCGACTCCACACGGGTTTAAAATTACGACCGCTGTCGTTTTTCATATTCCTGCATATCCAGCTACTTCAGGCCCTAGGGCTTCTTTTTTAGCTGCTTAGTTTTTCTCTTTTCATGTCATTTTTCTCACATAAAAACCTAAAAACCTAAAATTTCTAACATCCGTGTGTTTCAGCTATTGCGCCGGAGTAGCGACACCGGTAGCACAGAGACGAAGTGCCAGAGAAAATGCGCTGTGAAACAACCACCGGAACGGGGGTCGCGCACCGGCCCAAAACACCACGTTTTCGGACGCACCTTTTCGCTGACTCACTGCGGCCTCCAACTCGGATCGGTCGGAACACCGCGACACCTTTTTTTTTTTCGACATTTTTTAACCAATTTTTACCGGGATTACTGCTGAGCCTGCGGTTTTCCAGCCTCTGTCTCAGCCCGCCTTGACCAAGATCTGATCTGTTTTTGGGGGTCGCACCTTTGGCCCAAAACCTGCGACCTGGACGCACTTTTTAGCCTGTAACCTGCGACCTCAACCAAAATCAGGTCAGAACCTGCGACCTGCCTTTTTTTCCAGCATTTTTTCTGTAATTTTTCTGGGTTCTGCTGCAGCCTCTGCCAGGGTTTTCCAGCCTCTGTCTCAGCCCGCCTTGACCAAGATCTGATCTGTTTTTACTCATCTAAGTGGGAACCCAGCCCCTTAGGTCTTTAGTACCCTCCACTTTTTGTGGAAGAGTTTCAGCTGTTTCAGCCGTCGGTTTCAGAGCTTCAGCCCCCTCTTTTTCCAGATCTGTGACCTCACTTCCAGATCCATTGAAATCAGCCTCTTTTCCTTTCAAATCACCTCTTGTCGTTTTGTTTGGACCTCCTCTAAAGGCCTCTGCCTTGCCCCCCCCCCCGGTTTTTTGCTGATTTCCCTTTTTCCAGCCACCTTGCCTCTGTCTCTTGGCTGTGATCTGCACCCCTTATCTGCAGCTTTATCCTCCGGATCTCTGTCCCTTTTGACCCTAGATCTGTTGAGCTTCCTTTGTGTGTGTTTCCATAGTTTTTCCCTTTCTTTTCAGCATAGTTTTGAGAGACCCACTTTCTTGGGTTTGATAGATGCATATGTAGCTGTTATTTTTCTGTTATTTCAGCATTTTATTCTGTTCTCTGTAGGTTTATTTTCAGCTACGTCGCACACTTTTTCTTGCTCTCAAACAACGGAAAGGGTTTAAAAATTAAAATTAACGCACGCCACACACTGAACCTAAGTGAAGAAGCGCTTGGTTTACACCGCCTGGCAAAGACTCTAAAATCAATTGTCACTGCACCTTTTCTGCCCTTGACCTTCTTGATTTTGTCCCTTTCTGCCCTTGTCGGTTTCCTTCTTCCTGTCATCATTGCGCTCCCAAGGCGCCTTTCCCGGAGACTTCTTGGCCTTCACCCTCAGTTTCCGGTTGATCGACCTGCTCCGCACCGCCGTCGTCGAGCCAGTCCACCTTCGAGTCCGCACTCCGACTCCTCTCCTGATTCATCGGGTCCCCCTTCTCCTTCCGGGTCTCCCCCTTTTATCTTCACCATGTCCGGATCAGGTTCTCCCGGCCCCAATGCCGCCCCTACTTCTAGCGGAACCGTCACAACCACTACTCCGGCCACCCCTGTGCTGCCGTACATTGCAGGCCTCAGCCTCCCCGATTTCCATCAGTTGATTAATGACCCCATTCACCATACTACTACCTGGCCCGCTATGCCCACCAAGCTACCCTCTGATATCCCTAAGTTTGAGGGCCTTAATGGCGAAGACCCAACCAATCACGTCCGGTCTTTCCACATGTGGTGTTCCTCCAACTCCATTACCGATGACTCCATCCGTCTTCGTTTGTTCCAACGCACACTTACCGGCAAAGCTTCTAAATGGTATGTCGAACAGGCCACTTCCTCCCATACCACGTTCGAGACTCTTGCCCAAGCCTTCTTGTCGTACTTCCAGCTCCCTCTCCGATACGACACTGGTACGGAGCTCTTGACTTCATTTAAGCAATCCTCTTCCACACGCCTTTCTGCCCATGTTCAGGAATGGCGACGAAGACGGAGCTTATGTCGAGCCCCTCCCTTTGAAGATCGGGTTTACATGGACTGGTTTCTTCGCACCCTCCCGTCTCCCATCGGCAAAGATGTCGCCTCTCACCTTCCTCAATCTCGTCAGCCGCCTCCAAATAGCTTTAAAATATGACCGATCGACGCTCAATCAAGCTGCTATACCGCTCTCCCGACATCCCCAGCCCTATGGCGCTAACGCCTGGGCATCTCTGGTCTCGCCGACTCGTATTGTTGGATCTCTCCCCCACCCCTCCGCTTCACCCCCTATGAGCTATGGCCTCCCTCGGTGAGGCCAGCACCTCTAGCACTCTGCCCCCTCCCGGCAACATGTATCCAGGATACGGCATGCCTCCTCCTTTTGCCCAACCTCCTGCTTACCTCAATGCCGCCCAACCCAACCCTTACTTTTATCCGCAGCCTGGTGCGCCAACTCCTCCAGCATATGCGCTTCCGCCTCCCTTGCCTCCTCACCACCTGCAACAGCCCTTACAACCCCCTCCAGGGCAAGTATTTGCGCAGCAGGGTGCGTTTAATCCCCCTTCTCAAAGAAGGCGGAGAGGCAACCAGAACCCATCTGCCCCCGGTAACCGAGGACCCAATTCTGGTCAGGACCCTAACACTAGCAACCAGCCTCAGGGCATTCCGCCCAGGCCGGACAGGCCGCTTCGCACAAACAAGCCCTGTTCGTGTTGCGGTGTTTACGGTCACTACACTCACGATTGCCCTCTCTTACCCCAGATGCGACAGATGTGGGAGTCTCAAGCCACATTGCGCGGACAACACGTCTCCCCTCACGCTCCTCCTAATGTGGCCACCACCCCACCAGCTGTGTTCAATGATCCTTTCCCTCAACAGGGATTCGTGGCTACCCAACCCCCCGACAGCCATGCAGCCACACCATCGTCCATTTCTGGTTCCTCTGACTACCAGATCCTTATGATGCGCTCCGATTCGTCCCCTTCTGTCGACCTTCACCTTCAAACTCGGTCTCGCCAGTACCCCAAGCCTCCTGCTCAGTCTGCTCCTGAGCCTCCATCTTCAGGTTCTACAGAGCCTCTTTCGACACCCAGTGGCCCCTTACACATCCCTCAACCCAAAGTTGAGGTCCACCCAAATATTATAAAGGTCCATTACTTCGAAATTTCAAGCTGTCGTAGCCGCCCAATCGTACGTATAGTAGATGATTTGGCACAATCCCCCTGTCGCCATTTCCACACCGGAACCTCCAACAGCCCCTCCCAAACCGAAGGCTCACTATCTCGCCGGGGCGCTCGTTGATCCCAACATGACCAAATGATTGTTTTCGACACCACTCAATCGGACCACCCTCCTCTTCCTCCTTCCATTGCTTTCCAAATCCCAGTCAAAATCCGGAACGCCACTGTATCCCGGTGTATAATTGATGAGGGGGCATCCACCTGTGTGATGTCCGCTTCGGTTTGGAAGCAACTCGGATCCCCTGAGTTGGCCCCTTCCACGATCACCCTTCGAGCGTGGGATGGTCATGCCTCCCCGCCTATTGGCCTGTTTCGTAACTGTCCCATCACCCTCGCCGGTAAGACTGTTTGCGTTGATGTCGAAGTCATTGACGCCCCTCTAGACTACAACATTCTATTGGGGCGAAGCTACACCTATGCCATGTCCGCTGTCCCATCCGCGGTCTTCCGCAAGATGTCTTTTCCACATAATGGGAAGATAGTCACCATTGACCAGCTATCGTATCATGAGCCACCGTCTCAGTCCTCCTCCGAGACGACCATCTCTTCTGTAGCCAACAAGCAAACCGTCGATTCCTTGACCAGTGTCTCCCCCGGCGTTTATAAAGATTCCACCTTGCTTGGTACTTTTCCTCACCTTCCCCCCCCTCCTGTTACTGATCCCAGCTTGTCAAATATTTGCATGATGCAATCGTCTCAGGCTGCCCATAAACGGCCTGCCTCGGCTAGTCCGCACCCCCCCCCCCGCCCCCCGCAACCCGCTCCTAGCCATTCATCTCCGCCAGCCGGACCTCCTCCTTCCGGCCCTCCCCCTACAGCTGGTATCCCCGAACCTCTTTATCCTCCAGGCTCGGTCCCCCCTGGCCTTAACCATCTTGGCGCCGTACCTCCTGGTCATTACCCTGCTGGACAGATCCCCTTCTTGGCTCCCCCTCTCGGAGTATATTCCGTCCCCGTCATGGCCACCCTTTCTCTCCCTAACTTGACCTTGGGTATTCCGGTTTGGTACCTTGACCCCCCAGCCGCCACCCCCCCCGGTCACCCCAAACCTTACATGGCTTTGACACCGGTTCAACCGGTCCCCCTCGCTTCCTCCATAGCCACTGTGCCCCCAGCACCTCCACAGGACCCTTCTCCTGTTGGGTCGGCTCCCGGGAAGAAAGGCCAAGCCCGCAAGGGGGCAACCAAAGACCAAACCACCACGACCAACCCGGCTCCTTCTCCACCCCCAAAGCCTTGTGCCTTATGTGATGTCATTGGTCATGCCACCCATGCTTGTCCCGAGTTACCTCGTATCCGACCCATGGTAAACTTCGCGTTCCCCGACACTACGGTCCCTGAAACTCCCACTCCTTCTTCGACTGTCCCCAAGAACGCCAAGACTCTCCGCACCAACAAGCCTTGTGCTTTGTGCGGTGTCCATGGCCACTACTCCCATTATTGTCCTCACCTGACACATTACCGCGCCTCCCTTGAGGTGATCCGTGAGTATGAGGTTGAACAAAATCAATCCGCTTCTCCCATTCTCGCGCAGTATGCTTCAGGCCAGCCTGAGGATCCCCCCGCTCCGATCCACATCCCCCCCCCTGATGTTCAGATGACGGAGTCTACAGTCACCATTCTTTACCTATCCTCCTCTGCACGACACCCAGAGCCTAGCCCATCTGCAGCCTTCCCCATTGTGTCCGTTGATACCCGAGATCACTCCACTTGTGTCTCCGTTGACCTCCGCAGCCCGAGTCCTCGCCATGTTTCTGATAGCTCTCATACATCACCTTGTGTGAGCCTTGATCATCCTGCCCTTTCCCCCTGCCATTACTGCTCGATGACTTCTGTACCCTCACGCTGCCGTCATTTCCTTTCATCCCCTCATTTATTGTCTTGTCACACCATTTTGCAGGACCCCCCGTCCACACCCTTTATCGGTTACGCCGACGGTGCAAGTCGCTACTCCAAGAATCTTGCCTCGGCAGGGTGGGCCATCTTCACCCCCTTGCATGACCTCGTTCTGTCTAACGGGGTATGCATTGGTTCTGCCACCAACAATCAGGCCGAATATGATGCAGTGCGTGGCCTATTAGCCGATGCCTTGTTGCATCGCATCCGCCATCTGCACGTTCGTTTGGATTCCCTGCTTCTTGTAATGCAACTAAATGGTGTTTATCGTGTGCATAACCCTGTACTGTTTAGACGCTATTTACGAGTGAAAGTCTTAACACGTGCGTTTGAAACCATCACTTTCAACCATGTACCCAGAGACCAAAATCACTACGTAGATAGTATTGCAAACCATGTTCTAGATTGGCATTTATCACACACAAGTCATACAAGACAATAACATTAAATCAACCATCAAAAGACGATGCATATCCATAATATGTGTCGCACACCATATATCGATGAGTCCATCTACTCTGATACATACGACATGCCCATAGCATGTTCCAAAACACTGGGGGCACCATACGCCCCCCCATACATATACTTACGACGTGCCCATAGCATGTTCCACAAACTGGGGGCACCATACGCCCCCCCATATATATCCATCCGACATGCCCATAGCATGTTACAAACAAAATCCAAAAAACTGGGGGCACCATATGCCCCCCCATACATTCTGGGGGGCACCACTTGCCCCTACACACATCCGAGAGGGCACCATATGCCCCTATATCTGGCCAATACACGACGAACGCCCCGATCCGCCTGGATCTCTGTCCGAAGTGTTCCCAGATCCCTCTCCCTCCAGTTGACCCGCAACTCTGCCATACCTGCACAACCACATTCTTTTTGTCAGTGTACAGATCGGGAACACCATAACCACACACCACAATCCAACTCCCAGCCATAAAACAGCACCAAACCCCCCTTATCTCCCAGGTCGCAGTTTTCTGCCATTTTCTGGACCAGGTCGCACTTGTTGCCCTAATACCTGCGTCCTGGGTCGTACTTTTTGCCCCAAAAAGTGCGCCCCGGCCATAGAGATGAAGGAGGGGCTGTTTCTGGGGGTTTTGGGCCCTCAACTGCAAATGTAATCCATCAAAATGCAAGAGCAAGGTTAGGCCTCTCGCCTCCAACTGACAGATCTCGAATCCAACGGTCGATTTGTCCGCTACGTTTGCCGCAAGATTTAGGGCCTTCTCTCCTCTCCACATTCACCACAGCAACAATAGCAAATGAATGATTTTGGAGGGAAAACCGCCTCATTAAAAGAGAACCCCTGTTTCTTCTTTCGACTGCTGCGACCACACCGTAGTCCCGTTCGACGAACCGTCAGCACCGCTGGATAGATCTCACCGAGCTCTCAAATGGGTTTTCCTTAGTTTTTGGTGATTTGATACTTCACCCGGACACATTTTTCCACGAAGGATCACTTCACCGCTCCTTAAAATCGAATTTCCTCACTTACGACACTTGTACTGGGGGCACCATATCGCCCCCTTACTTGTCCATGTTCGTGTTGATTTTCGTCATGAGTACCCACCTTGTACTCATGCTTCTATGACCCCCCATTGGGGCCTTTATTGTGTGGCAGCACTATCTAGTCGCCCTTGCTTAGAGCATCCGAGTTGAGTCATCATTGCATTCATGGAGTCTATCCTGCATCCTTTTACACCATACTATAGCCCTCCATTATTTTTTGCTTGGTTCCTCTCTTGTGTCGCATCTCATGCCCTTCAGCCCCACTGTCCCCTGTCCCTTTCGATATTGTGTCAGTCGCTGCCATGTCATTCATGCCCTTTATGCTCTAACAAGGGAAGTCGTCCATTCGCCACCCCATCCTTCCCATTTCCACCATCATCATTAGTGTCAGTCTGTCCGTCGCTCTATTGCTCTTCTCTCGTGCCTTAGTTGAGGATCTCTCATTACCTCACCTAAGGCGAACCTCCTTCTGTCGACCTCAGCACATTTATTCCAGAAGCAAGGTCTAGAGGGCGGTGTACCTTGGTTCCAGCTTCCATTTTTGTTCGGTGCCTCGGATCAGGCAGGGGGATTTCTTACCTCCCTTTGACTTGATTGCTTCTCTAGCTCCTTTCAGCATGATCGAGATTCGTATACTGGACAGTCCAGTGACCCAGCAGCAGCTCTTGATGATTCCCGGGCATGTGTGAGATGTCTCAGCCCTCATGAGGGGGTGGCCCTGCAGGTAGCCCCCCACATGCCCGGATGACCTCTTCATTGCAGCCTTCGATGCCGCTCCAGATTTTGATGATGTTGGCCTTAGCCACTTGCAGCACCTCTATGATTTGCATGTATCAGTCAGATTTTGTGAGCCCTTCCCCATTTACAGGGGGCATTTGGGGTTGTATTTATCTCATGCACTCAGATGATATTGTACTAGTCCTGGCTGTTATCCCAGGCACAGCATGTATGTGAGACTATTCATTGTATTTTTATCTGGCTCTTGATTATGCCAGCTGTATTCTATGGTTCGGTCCCTTGTTCACTGGACACACTATTCTTTTGTACTTTGTCACAGCGGGCATAGGTATGCCTCCCCCGCCGCCTTCAGCACAGGTACCCTCTCATAACAGAGACTTGTTGCACCTGCGAGTCTCGTCTCCTCAGGGTCTAGTCCTTCAGCACACTATCTACCTCATATTTCTCTCTCTGACATACCCTTTGTTGTCTAGTGATTGTTTTCTTACAACGTACTTTGGTCATACGATTTGCTCCTGACACTCGCACGCTGGGGGGCAATCTGTTACACCATTTTTTGGTCATCTAACTCTTCATCATTAGATGGACCCAAGTACACCATGTAAGACCAGTTTTACCCCAAGTAAAACTGCTTTCACTATGTTAATTAGAAAACCCCAAAAGGAATAATTAATTAAACCATAATTTAATTATTATTCCCAGTCATGTTTAACCCAAAAACAAAGAAATTAATGAGATAAACCCATAAGTTATCTTATTATTTTCTAGGAATAATTATTTAAATAATATTCCTTGTTAAATATGACCAAATCAACCACCATTAATCAAATAAATCATTATTTATTTGATTATATCCCAACCACTTCCTTAAAAAGATAAATAACTCATTTATTTATTTATTTTTCACTAATCAAGGGATTTGACCCAAGTCAAACACCCTTTCCCTCCAACAAATAATAATAAAATATTCCATAGAGGTGGATCTAGACTTGGTTAACATTATTTTAATCATGCACCAAGATCTAGAATGACCCAATATTTTGTTATAAATAGGAGGGTTTTCCCCTTCATTCTTCACCTTTTGTTGCATACTAGATCACTCTGGATCTATACACTCGGTCTCATTTTCTGCTATTGCTGCTCCCATTGAGCTCTACCTTCTACATTGGGTTTTCTACATCTACAAGAGAGAGAAAGCTTAGATCTGAAGTGCTGAGGACTACAAAGAACCCATCCCGTTGAGGAGATCTGGATACACCTTCTTGTTTCCTCCCAGGTGCCCTGTAATATAAAAATTCATTCAAAAATCGTGTTCTTGTCTTGTCTGTTGGATGCATGGAGCAAACTCTTTACTTTACTGCTTAATGTCTTTCCATTTATAGATCCGTTTGTTGCTTTTCAAAGAAAGAGAAAAGGCGATCAATTTGCTTCTGATAATTGTGGATCCAATCCCTCCAGTATTGACTCTCGCATTGGCAACAAGCCATAGAGCTCTTAGCCCAAGCCAGATAGGCTGCTTTGCACAAATAAGCCCTGTTCGTGTTGCGGTGTTTATGGCCACTACACTCATGATTGTCCCTTATTACCACAAATGCGGCAGATGTGGGAGTCTTAGGCCACTGTGCGGGGACAACACTCCTCCCTTATTGTCCCTCCCACCCCAGCTACTTCTCAACCTGTTGTGTTTACCGATCCTTTCCCTCAACAAGGATTCGTGGCCACTCAACCACCTTATGCCCCGGTAACCACTCAACCTTCCCCTTCTAGTTCCTCTGATTACCAGATTCTCATGATGGCCTCTGACCCACCTCTCACCGTTGACCTCAACCTTCAAAATCGGTCCCATCAGTATTCCACACCTCCCGTTCTGTCAGTCTCCGAGTCTCCATCTTCAAGTCCTACAGAGCCTCTGTCGACACCCAATGGTCCATTGCAAATCCCTCCGCCCAAAGCCGAGGTTCATCCCAAGACTCCTAAGGGCCCATTACGCCGAAATGATGCCTATGGTCGGGCTGCCCATTCATACAGTATAGTAGATGATCTGGCACAATCTCCTGCTGCCATTTCAACATTGGAACTCCTCCAGTCATGTCCTTCTCAAAAGAAGGCTCTACTATCTGCCGTGGGTGCTGTAGATCCTGCGATGACCAATTGATTGTTGTCGACGCCCGTCAGTCAGACCATCCCCCTCTTCCTCCTTCTGTTGCTTTTGAAATACCAGTCAAAATCCGAAATGCCAATGTCACTCGGTGTATTATTGACGAGGGGGCATCTACCTGTGTGATGTCCACTTCAGTTTGGAAACAACTCGGATCCCCTGCGCTGACCTCTACCACAATCACGCTTCGTGCATGGGATGGTCATGCCTCCCAGCCCATTGGCCTATTCCGTAATTGTCCTATCACTCTTGCAGGCAAGACTGTTTGTGTCGATGTTGAATTTATCGACACCCCTCTTGACTACAACATTATTTTGGGGTGTAGTTACACCTATGCCATGTCTGTTGTCCCATCCATAGTCCATCGCAAGATGTTCTTCCCTCATAATGGAAATATTGTCATGATTGACCAGTTGACTTACCATGAACCAAAATCTCAGACCTCCCCTGAGTCCACCATCTCTACTGTCACCAATAAGCCAACAGTTGATTCTTTGACCAGTGTTTCCCCTGGCGACTATAAAGACACCTCCTTGCTTGGAACCTTTTTAGACCCTCCTCCCGTACCCAATCCTAGCATGGTGAATGTTTTCATGATGCAATCTTCTTGGGCTGACCTTGCATAAACCACTTTGGCTAGTAAGAAAACGCACCCTCACCCAACCCCACCAGCTCCTAGCCTTTCGCCCCCGCTAGCCCACCTTCTTCCTTCGGAATCTCCTTCCTCGAACATTCCTCCTAGCCATTTCCCTACTAGTCAGATTCCTTTCCTTTCTCCCCCTCCTGGCGCTCATTCCATCCCTATCTTGGCTACCCTATCCCTCCCCAACTTGACCTTGGGTATACCCGTTTGGTACCTAGACCTCCCAGCCACTACCCTGCCTAGCCAACCCAAAACTTATCTTGCTTTGACACTAGTTCAACCGATACCCATGAATTATCCCGCTGCACCTATACCTCAGTCCCCTCATCAAGAACCACCCCCTATGGAAACTATGTCAGGTGCCACTAGCAAAGCTCGCAGGGGGGCATCCAAGGACAAAGCCACCCCGAAAACTTCTGCCCCTCCTCGCGCTCCAAAGCATCCCATCCAGTGCGCCTTGTGCAATGTTGTCGGACATGCTAACCATACTTTCCCTGAATTACCACATCTCCAAACCATGTTCAATGAAACGTTTCCAAAATCTGCTATTCCTGATGTCTATGTCACCATACCCGATTCTCTTCCTAAACTTAAACACTTGCGCACCAATCACCCTTGTTCCTTGTGTGATTTCCATGGACATTATACCCATCTTTGCCCCCACCTTGACGAGTATCACGCTTCTTTAGCCGCATACCACCAAATCGAAGCCGCGCTTGCCTATCATTCTTCATCCCTAACACCAGACCCCATGTCTCCCCCGATTACCATTCCTCATCCTGATACTGAAATGACCAAACCCTCAGCCACTATTTTCTACCTTTCCTCATCCCCGCGTTTCTCGGCAACCGACCCCTTAGTGCCTTCCCCCGACGGTTCACTTACCCACTCATCTGATCGCTCCGCTATCCCCCCTCATGCCGGCACACATGTGAGCCTTCCCCCTCAACATCAAGTGTCTCATATTTCTACCTCCTGAGATCCTCCTATTCCACCCACTCTTCCCATATTTCACACCGATGAAGACATCATGGAAGCCATGACTGCACCTAATTTTTCGTGGGACGATATGCACCATCGTGCATACTTCCTACCACACCAATCCCATGACCAATATGCCCTCGAATATAAAGATTTCATTCTCGATCAAGTTGATTGGTTCAAAAACCCCATCCCTGCACCTGACGCTTTCGAAGAAGGCAATATCGCTAATATCTCTCCTACCATCAAAATAGACATTTCTGTCAAACCAGGTATTGAAGAACATATCACCATGGGTGCCCAACGCACTCCGAAAGAAATTGAAGCCTACACCAAAATCTTCAAATAATTCCGTGATATTTTTGCTTGGTGCTACTCAGAAATTCCCGGACTCGATCTTGCCATTGTCGAACATCACATCGACACATGGCCTGATGCCATTTCGGTTTGTCAAAAGTTGAGACCCATTCATAATTCTAGACGAGAAGCCATCAAAGCTGAAATCGATAAGCTCCGGCATGCTGGTTTCATTTGCCCCATCAAATATACCACTTGGGTGTCTAACCTAGTTCCCGTCCTCAAAAAACAAGGCACCATTCGTGTTTGCACCGATTTTCGTGATCTGAACAATGCTTGTCCCAAAGACAACTTCCCCACATCATTTATTGACCAAATCATCGATGAGTGTGTGGGGCACAAGATTCTCTCCTTTATGGATGGCTTCTCCGAATACAACCAAATTGTTATCCGTCGTGCTGATCAACTTAAAACTGTGTTCATTAGTCCGTGGGGCACTTTCGCATACCGAGTAATGCCATTTGGCCTTAAAAACACCAGTGCCACCTTTCAACGAGCCATGTCTTATTGTTTCCATGACTTAGCTCATATTATCCTTGCCTATTTAGACGACCTTACTACACGTTCTAAACATCGGGCACAACACCTTCATGACCTGCGTACCATTCTTCTTCGATGTCGCAAGTATAACATTCACCTTAATCCATTGAAATGTGTCTTTTGTGTTCCCACCGGTCATCTCCTCGGCTTCATCATGTCTAAAGACGGGATAACTCTTGACCCTTTGAAGGTTAAAGCCATTCTTGAACTTCCTACGCCTCGTACCCTAGGCCAGCTACAAAGTCTCCAAGGAAAAGCTAATTTTCTTCGCCGGTTCGTTCCTGACTACGCCACTACCGCACATGGCTTCCTTAGACTTCTTCGCTCTCACACCCCATTTGTCTAGGATACATATGCTCAAGAGTCTTTTGATGCCCTCAAGCATGCTCTCACATCAGTTCCCTTGATCCGACCCCCTGACTTTGACCGAGATTTCATCCTATACATCTCCACTTCCACCTATTCGGTTGCTGGTGTCCTTATCCAGGAGGATGATAATGGTATCGAAAATGTGATCTATTATGTCAGTAAGAACCTTGCCGGTCCACCTGTGTCCTACTCGCATGAAGAAAAATTAGCACTAGCTGTTGTGTTCTTGGTTCAAAAACTGCATCATTATATCCTCATGCGTTCCACCAAGGTTGTGATTGATTCCAACCCCATGGCTTTCCTATTTAGTCGCCGCATCCTCAGTGGGAAGTATGCTCGTTGGGTCGCTATCCTTCAAGAATTCGACCTTGAATTTGTGACCCAAAAAAGTAAGAAAGGTTTAGTCCTCGCTGAACTCATTTCTGATTTGGCTACAAGGACGCAAGATACTCCCATTAATGATGCTCTTCCCGATGAAAATTTGTTTTCCATCACCACTAACGACACTTGGTACAGTGACATCCTTACTTAACTGTGAACCCAAATGTTCACCCTTCATCTTGATTATGATGCTCGACGATGTATCCGACACCAAGCCTCTCGCTACCTTCTAATCGGATATGACCTTTATCGTCGTGGAGTAAATACTGTCCTTCGTCGTTGCCTCACACACACTGAAGCTGAACAATTCCTCAATGCCTGTCATAGTGGCGCTTGTGGTGGCCACCTCTCTAGTCTCGCCACCGCCCAAAAATCATGTGTGCTAGATATTTTTTTCCTTCTCTCTTCAGTGATTACATTGAAGCAGTCAAACACTGTTCCAATTGCCAACACTTCGCCCCCAAGGCGCAAGCTGCTCTCGCTCCTCTCCATCATGTCATCACAACTGGTCCTTTTTGTAAATGGGCCATCGAATTTATGGAATGTCGACCTCCCTTTGCTGGTAACCAAAAATATATCATAGTGGTGGTTGACTATTTCACTAAATGGGCCGAAGCAATGCCAAGATTCAACAATACAGCAGCCACTGCAACCCTCTTTTTCTTTAACCATGTCATTACTCGATTCAGAGTTCCAAAACAGTTAGTCTCAGACCATGGCCAACATTTCGAAGATCAGATTTGGCATGAGCTAGCCTCCCTATTCGGTTTTGAGCACCAATATTCATCTTCCTCTTACCCCCAAGGTAATGGCCAAGTTGAAGCAGTCAACAAAATTCTTAATACCATGCTTCGACGAACGGTGAATAATCACAAAACTAATTGGCATCTCATGCTCTTCCCTACTTTGTGGGCTTATCGTACTTCTGTTAAAACTGCCACCCATTTCACTCCTTTCGACCTTGTCTTTGGCGAGGAGGCAGTCTTACCAATCGAGTGTGAAATCCCTTCCCTTCACTTGGCCCTCGAACTTCTCCCTGATACCCAACCTCTAGAACAACGACTTATCATGCTCGAGCATGCCTCTAAAGACTATCGTGTTGCATTACAAACACTTGAAGAGACCAAAAAGCGCACCAATTCTCAGTATGACCGAAAATTCCACCGTCGTACCTTCCATGAAGGTGACCTTGTTCTAGTATATGACTAGGGCCACGATACCCTTGGTCATGGGAAGTTCGACTCATTATGGCTAGGTCCTTACATTATCAGTAACGACCTTGATAAGGGGGCATATATTTTAGAGGACTTTGAAGTCCACATCCTTCCTAATCCTTGCAATGCACTCTATCTTAAGAGATATTACCCTTAGCATTTTCCATTCGAAATGCGTGTTTTATTTTCTTCTAGATAGCCATCATCTGTTTGTTTTGCATTTCACTACTTCACCAGGACACCTGTTGTCCATGAAGCCTTACTTCACCTACCCTCAAAATCATATTTTCTCACTTACAAAAAATGTCATTGGGGGCACCACCTTGCCTCTATACTCATTCTTGTTCGTGTCAATTTCCGTCATGAGATACCATTTTGTACTCATGTTTTTTATGACCCCCTTTGGATCATTCCCCATTTCATTATCATCAATAATGTTCATTTGTTTGTCACTCTACTATTTTCCCTCGTGCCTTAGTTGGGGTTCCCTTATTGCGTCACCTATGGTGGACCTACTTCTGTTGACATCAGCTCATTTACTCCAGAAGCCAGGTCTAGGGGGCAGTGTACCTTGGTTCGAGCTCTTCTCAGCATGATCGTGATCTATACACTTGATGGTCCAGTAATGCAGTAGAAACTATTGATGATTCCCGGGTGTGTGTGAGATGTCTCAACCCTCATAAGGGGGTGGCCCTACAGGTAGCCCCCCACATGCCCGGATGACTTCTTCATTTCCACCCTTGATGCAGCTCCTCTCATTTGATGATATCGGCCCCAACCGCTTGCAGCGCCTCTTCTATTTGCATGTATCAGTCAGATTTTGCGAGCCCTTCCCCGTATGTAGGGGGCATTCAGGTGTATTTGTATCTCATGTACTAAAATCTTCTTGTATAAGTCCTGAAGGTTATTCCAGGCATCACATCTATGTGGGATTCATCATTTTATTTATCTGGCTCATGTTTACGCCAGCACATGCTTCATTATTGCGTTCCGTGGTTTTCTGGGCACCTTATTCTTTGTACTATTGTCTCGGCAGGCATAGGTATGTCTCCCCCACTGCCTTTAACATTGGTAGCACTTCATCACCTAGAGTCTTGTTGCACCTGTAAGTCTCGTCTCCTCTGGGTCTAGTCCTTTAGCACATCAGACTACCTTACATTTCTCTCTCTCACTTCCCTCTTGATGCCTAGTGATTGAGTTATTACAATGTACTTCGGTCATACGATTTGCTCCTAGCACTCGTACGTTGGGGGGCAATCTGTTACACCATTTTTTTGGTCATCTAACCCATTATCATTAGATGAACCCAAGTACGCCATGTAAGACCAATTTTACCCTAAGTAAAATTTCTTTCACCATGTAAAATAACATTTGTCTATATTTCCTGGTCATATTTAACCCAAAATAAGGAAATTAATAAAATAAATCATCATTTATTTAATTATTTCCTAGGAATAAGTTATTCAAATCATTATTTAAATAATATTTCTAGTTAAATTTGACTAAATCATTTTTAAAATAATTAAATAAATCATTATTTATTTAATTATATTCCCACCATCTCCCTAAAATAATAAATAAATCATTTATTTATTTATTGTTTATAAATAAAGAAATTGACCCACGTCAAAACACCTTTTCCCTCCAACAAATATAATAAAATATTCCTAAAGGTGATTCTAGAATTTGATTAATAATATTTTATTCATGCACCGAGTTCTAGAACACCCCAATATTTTGTTATAAATAGAAGGGTTTTCCCCGTTCATTAGTCACCTCCATTGCATTAGATCACTCTGGATCTACTCTTGGTCATCATTTTCCATTTTTGCTTTGTGAGCTCCCATTGAGTTCTATGTTTGTCTGGGTTTTACACACCAATAAGAGAGAGGAATTTTAGATCTAAAACACTGAGGACTTTCAAGAACCCATCCCATTGAGGAGAACCGGAAAACACCTTTCTTGTTTTCCTCTCAGGTGCCACCTCTTTAATATAATACAAAATTATTTTAAATACATTGTTCTTGTCTTATCTATTGGATGCATGGAGCCATATTATATTTTATCTTCTTAATGTCTTTTGTGCTTAGATCTGGATTTGTGCAGCAGACTTAGAGATATTTTGCAGCCATAATCGATGTTAGGGCTATTTTTTATGGGTAGATAAAGTGATCTTTTATGACAAAAGATTCATAATAACATTTTCTTTGGCCCCTCCAACCAATTGTTTTAGTCTTACCTTATAGTGATTTGGTAGTTGTATTTCAAGGCTGGAAAAAATGATAGTGTTTTCTTTCTTACGACTTTGATTTGACTAGAGTGGAGACCAGTGAGACTATCTTCAAGTCATGTTTACCTAACGTTCCAATCATAAGCCTTGAATGTGGGTCTCCTTGACTAGTTCTAGTGAAATATGCCAAGTGAGATAGCCTCAGCTACTTTGGCACTTACGGTTAGTGTGAACTATAATAGCAAGCATACGAAAAAAGCTCACTTTAGTTGTGTATAACAAAAATTCCTAACATCAAGTGTGATTATCAATTTCCTTATATTTTTAGTAGGTGATCAGAATAAATGCTACAAAAATCTAGATCTATGTAGTTAAAGACATTAAACAACAAAAATAAATAAAAGTTGCTCCATATATCCAATAGACAAGACAAGAATTTATGATTAATTTTTTGTATTATGACACTTGGGAAGGGAACAAAGAAATATGTTTCCAGTCCCCCTCAATGGGGTGGGTTCTTGTATGTCCTCAGCACTTCAGATCCAATATCTCTCTCTCTTGATGGTGTAGAAACCCAGACAAAATAGAACTCAAAGGGAGCTCACAAGAAAAAGTAAAAAAAATATGACAATGATGGAGGATCAAACTCAAACCAAAAGCATATATGAAAAGGGTATCAAAAAGAGGTAGTGAATGAATGGAAAAACCTTCTGTTGAGTTATTCTAGATATTGGTGCATAATTAAAATATTATTAACCAAATCTAGATCCATCTTACTTGGAATATTTTATTATTTTTGGTGGAGGGAAAAGGAATTTAGAATTTGTTAAATTCCTTTATTTAGATGTAAAAATAAATAAATCATTTATAAATCATTTAAATCAATAATGATTTATTGGATTATTTAGAAATGATTTAGTCAAATTCAACAAGGAATATTATTAAATAATGATTTAAATAATTATTCCTAGAGCATAATAATATAAATAATTAGTTTTCTAATTAATTCTGATGTTTTGGATTAAATATGACCACGAATATTAATTAAATTGTGGTTTAGTTAATTATCCCTAGAGGAAAATCAAACAAATAAGGATTTATTTAATTATTCCTCATGGGGTTTCGTGCTTAGACTAGAAATAATTTAATAAACTATGAGTTATTAAATTATTTCTCATAGTGAAAAAAAATTTACTATGCTAAATTTGGTCTTACATGGTGTACTTTAGTCCATCTAATAGTAACAGGTTAGATGACCAAAAAATGGTGTAACAGATTTCCCCCCAACATGTGAGCATTAGGAGCTAATCATATGATCGAACTACGTTGTAAGAACACGATCACTAGACATCGAATGGGGAGTCATAGAGAGAGAAATATAAGGCGGGCTAAAGCGAGAGAGGATAAGAATCTAAGGAGGCGAGACTAACAGGCTTGATAATTCTATTTTATGAGTGAGTACATGTTCTCAATGAGGTGAGGGAGGCATACCTATGTCCACTGAGATGACAAAGTAAAAACAATAATGGTGTGTCCAACAAACATGGGACTAAGATATATAGTACATGTTGGCATAAACATGGGCCAGATAAAAAACATAATGGATACCACATACATATTGTGCTTGGGAAAACAACCAAAACTTATACAATAATATTTGAGTACATGAGATATAACAACAACAAAAGAGGCTCTATAAAATAGGAAAGGGCTCTAAAAATCTGAATTATACATGCAAAATAAAAAGGCACTGCAAGCGGCTAAGGCTGGAAACATCAAGTCTATAGGGCTGTATCCAAGGCTATAGTAAAGAGTTCATATAGGTATGTGGGGGGCTACTTGAATGGCCACCCCCTCATGAGGTCTGCAACATCTCACACAAACCCAGTAATCACTCATAGAATCTACTTCATCATTGAACCATCAAGCATACGGATCTCGATCATTCCATAAGAAGTTTTAATTGAGAAACAATCAAGTGAAGGGGAAATAAAGGGTCACTTTTCCTTATCTGAGGCACCGAACAAGAGTGGAAGCTAAGACCAAGGTACACCCCTCTAGAATTGTCTTATGGAACGAATAAGCTGATGTCGATAGAAGGAGGTCTACTATAGGTGAGGTAGTAAGGAATCCTTAACTAAGACATAAGGGATAATAGTAGAGCAACTGATAGACTGACACTAGGGATGATGGTGGAATGGGGGGTACTGAGTAGTGGGCTGACGACTTCCCTTGTTAAAGCATAAAGGGCATGGATGACCTGATAGCTATTGAATCGACTCCGGAGGGGATAAGGGATAGTATGATTGGAGGCCAAAAAGTGTGACATGAGAGAGGTACAAAACAACTAATGATGGATGAATGTGGCGGGAGACAAAAGGGACTCAAGACAAAGTCCATCGATGCGATGATGACTCAACTTGGATGCTCTAAACAAGGGCGACTCGATGATGCTGCCACACATAATAGACCCAATGGGGACCATAAAAACATGAGTAAAATATGGTTACTCATGACGAAATCGACACGAGCATCGACAAGTATGAAGGCAAAGTGGTGCCCCAAGTACAAGTGTTGCAAGTGAAAAAATTCGATTTTGAGACGCGATGAAGTGACCCTTCTTGGAGAAAAGGCTTCCGGGTGAAGTATCAAAACACCAAAAACAAAAGGAGACCCATTTGAGTGCTTGGTGAGAGCTTTCCAATGGTGCTGATGGTTCATAAAAACAAGCTACGGTTTGCTCGTAATTAGAAAAAGAAAAATTAGGGTTTTTATTTTAATAAGGAAATTTCCCTCCAATTTGATTCATTTGCAAGTGTAGTTGTGGTGAATGTGGAGAGGAGGAAAGGGCCATAAAAATCTGCAATGATTGTAGAATACAAAATTACTATTGGAATCGAGATCCGCGACTTTTAGGTAGGTGACCTTACTTATCTAAAGGTGGCCTTAATTCTTCTTGGAAGGATGTTCCTGGTGAAAAATCAAGGTAAGAAAATAATATGAGAATGAACTGCTAGACAATGTCTAGAATCATCCCCGCTTACCATGTCAAACAAAGGGACCAAGTGGTAAGTATGGTATCACACAAAGTAGAATATTTGAAGATAGGGTATCAAACATCTATGATATATGGCTCATCAGAGAGGATGGTATGTCCAAGGAATGGGAGGATAATCGACCATAATCATATCCAGTGTGTCTAGGTTGAGACTTTGGTTAATCAAGTGAGAAGGTGGCCAGGCGTGCTATCATGCCCCCAAGAATATGTGATGGAGGGGAATGATTTGGTATGAAAAGGTGGGAATGATATCCCTAGCAAGGGGAGTTTATGGAGCATCATACATGGTGCCACTATAACAAAGAGTGCCTTCAGAGATAATGAATTAGTGCTCACTAAGAAAATATAGAGGTTGGTAAACAACAATGTCTAAGGGACTGGGTTTTTTATGTAAGATGAAGGAATGATGAAGTGGATCATCCCTAGAGTGAACTAAAGAAATATGGAACTCTAGAGGTTCTTCTAAATGGGGAAGAATAATGGTACTAGAGTCGACACTACCAGATGAACTAGGAAGGTTGTGGAGGATTGCTTCTCCTAGACTCTCAAATATGGGTGTCCCCTTACTAAAACATTGGATTTCAATGTAATGACCACAAGGTGTATGTGGTTCAAATGCACGGTTTCGATGTAAGGGGGGAGAGATAAAGTCAGGGGTGGTAAATTTTTCCATATTTTCATCATCACAATAGAAGATGGTGTGACTGGTGGAAGAAAGACCACGTGATGTGACGAAGGTACCTGACTCATCATCATGAGAAATGAGGTTCACATGCACATCATCATGGAGGGTGATTAAAGAATAAGTAGATGAAGAATCTACCGATGTTGAGCCCGAGGTGATCGTTGAAGGGAGGTCAGGCGAAATAGAAGGGGATGCCTTAGAGGGGTCTTCCATTGTGGATCTCATAGATGATGACAGGTAGTGGATAGTGGCCGAAGACTTCGTCATCTCGACATCAGGAGGGGGTATGTTAATGGGACTCCATGTGTCCTCTGGTTCTGCCGAAGAAAAATGTGCAAGTAAGGGAAAGGCAAACGTGCTGCACTCAGCCTCGTATTGTCGAACCACTTCCATGGAGGTGTTGAAATCCTCGAGGCAAGGACAGAGGTGAGTATAGTGGCCATGGAAATTACACAAAAAAAAAGGTGTATTTATGTGTAAGGTATTGATTTTCTTGGCTGAAGCTGGTAAAGTATCATGGAATTTTGGGATATCAGACTCAGGAAACGCTTCGTTGACCATGGGTTTGATATGAGACAATTCAGGACAATTGTGGGTGGCATGACCAACAACATCACACAAAGCACACGAAGGTGTACGCTTTGGTGGCTTAGAAGTAACAAGTGTTATCTGGGTAGCCTTGTCCTTAGGTGCCATTTTGAGGGCTTGGCCCCCCTCACATGAGGCTTTCACAAAAGGAGTAGATTCCTATTGAGGTGGGTGAGGCACATAAGCGAAGGGAGGGGTCAGAGTGACCGATTAGACCGGGGTCAAAGAAGTGTGAGGTTTGAGCTAACCAACAAAGGTATTGGCTGGGGGATCAATGTACCAGATTGGGATCCCTAGGGTCATGTTGGGAAGGGTCAAGGTAGCCATAATAGATACTGAAAATACTCCAGAAGGGGGAGTAAGAAACAATATCTAACTAAAGGGGTAGTGGCCAAGCATAATAGCTCCCAGGTAGTTAAGGCTAGGGGGAACCGTTCCATGAGGAGAAAGAGGACCAGGGACACCAGTTGCAAATGAAGGGCCTTGAGGAGGAGGTCCCAAAGGCCGAGTCGAAGTACTAGGAGCAGGTTGCAAAGGGCGAGGCTGCTGACTAGTCAAAATAGACTATTTGAGGTCAGACCGAGATGATCACATAATGCAAACATTGGACGATCTAGGGTCAAAGATAAGAGGTGGGAGACTAGTGAATGAACCAAGAAAATAGGAATCTTTATAGACTCCACGTGAGACACTAGTCGGAGGTTCAATTGTTTTTTTATTGGCCACCGAAGAAATAATGGACTCAAGACAGGCCTGAAACTTTGATTCATCATATCTTAGTTCATCGATAGTGATGATATTTTTGTTATGAGGAAAGCACATCTTATGGTGAATTGTAGATGGGACAACAGACATCGCATAAGTGTAGCTATGAACCAATACAATTTTGTAGTCTGAGGGGGCATCAATGACTTCAATGTCAACACAAACCGTTTTACATGCAAGAGTAATAGGACAGTTGCGAAACATTCCAAAGGGTTGGGAAGAGTGGCCATCCCACACACAGAGGGTGATAGTGGGAGGGAATAACTTGGGTGATCCGAGCCTTTTCCAAACAAAAGCGGACATCACATAGGTGGATGCCTCCTCATCAATGATACATCGAGAGACATTGGCATTCTGGATCATGACAGGTATTGGGAAGGCGGCAGATGTAGGTAGGGGTGGATGCTCTGACTTTTCAACATCAAAGAAAATCAAACGATCATCTGAAGGATCCACAATTCCCATAGAATTTATTATAGCTTTACGTTGTGAAGGGCACAATTGGATTACTTTCAGCATTGACATGGTGGAAGGGGATTGATCAAAGTCATGTACTAAATTTTCGATGTGCGTGGCTTTACTGAAAGCAATGTTTCAACGTAATGGTCCTTAGGGGATCGTGGTAGGCACCTCTGCCTTAGGCTGAGGGATCTGTAAAGGACCATTGGGTGTCAAAATTGGCTCTGTGGGACTTGAAGACTAGGGCTCGGTTGCGGACGTAGCGGGGGGCTTGGTGTACTGTCGCGACTGATTATAAAGGTTGAGATCGAAAATATTGGCCTAGTCAGAGTGCATCATGAGGATTTGGTAATCAGAGGTACCAGATGGAGGAGTTTGAGTGGCCACCTGACCTTCAGGGCGTTGGGCAACAACATGCCCTTGCTGGGGAAAAGGATTGGTAAACACAACCAGTTGAGTAGGTGCAACATTGGGAGGAACCAAAGTAGAGGCTTGTTGTCATCAAGATGTTTCTTGAGCTTCCCATAGTTGATGCATCTGAGGTAAAAGGGGACAATCATGGGTATAGTGAACATGGACACCGCAACAAGAAAAATGCTTATTCGTATGAAGAGGCCTGTTCTTCTTGGGTTGATCGCCCTGTTTCTAGGTTGTAGTGTTAGATATATTCCATTGGGTATTATTTCCTTGATTACATAGAGCGGTTTGGTTCTTTTTTCCTTTCCTCTTATTTTTAGAAGTGGGAGGATTATTTGCACTCTTCTAGGCATACACCTGACCCTCAGGGGGGAGTGGTTGTTTTTGCGGAGCTTGAGAAGGCATGGGAGGTAGAGGTGATTGTGTTGGAGGAGATGGAGAACTTGGATGTGGATACAGATAGTAATGAGGTTGAGCAACATTTGGGTAAACATGTTTAACAATAGGAGGCCCTATCATAGGAGGATGCGGTTAGGAAAAGGTGTGAGGCATGTTGTGTCCTCGATACATGTTGTCAGGAGGGGGAAAAGTACTAGAGGAGTTGGCCCCTCCCTAAGGGAAAACATAATCCATAGGAGGATGAGTGTGTGGATGTGAAAGGGATTCAATGATAGTATCGACGGAATGAGATTCCCCCGGCATGTTGGCACCACCAGGTCTAGGGAGATCAGGTAAGATAGCATAAACATAACCAGATTACACGTAGATTAAGTCAAATTTTAACGCAACTTGGAGGGCTTCTTCCTTAGTCTGAGGAAATTTAGACGCGACATCTTTACCAATAGAGGGAAAAAGGAATCTAAGAAACTATTCCATGTGGACACAGTCTTCGAAAACTGGAGCTTGAAATAAGCTCTTCCTTCTGCACCATTCTTGAACATGGTCGGATAGGCGGGTGGCTGAACTTTGATGGAAAGCGGTAAAACGTTTGGCACCAGTGTCATAGTGAAGGGGAACCTAGAAGTAGGACAGAAACACCTTTTCTAGGGTCACAAAAGTAGCATGATAGGTGATGAACCAGTTGACATACCACTTGGAAGCTTCTGCAGTAACTGTACGCTGGAATAGCCGAAGAGGGATAGAGTCATCAGTGATAGAGTTAGACGAACACCACATGTGGAAAGAACAAATATGGTTGGTAGGATCCTCTCCAGCATTTCCTTCAAACATAGGGATGTCAAGATGAAGCTTGGTTTGCATAGTAGGCCAACCTGGGTCATGGTGTATAGGGTCATTAATCAACTGACTGAACTGGGAAAGGCTTAGGCCTACCATATAAGGAAGTGAAGGAGTAGCCAGAATTGTTTATGTTGTAGCTCCACTAGTAGCAGCTCCAGCATTAGAGCTGGGTCCACCACCAGTGGTAGGTCCTACATCATACATGATGAAGGTGAAAGGTGGAGGAGAACCGGGGATAGAAATAGAAGGAGGACCCGATGAACCAGAACCAAAGTCGGAATGGGGACTCAGTAGAGGACTAACTCAGACTCTACGCGGTGGAGTAAGTCTTCCTAACGAAAACTACAGATGAAGGCCTTGGAGTGCACATGATAAATGCCTTGGGGGTGCAATGATGAAAAATATACATAGAACCCAATAAGGAAGAGAGGTAAACAAGGGCACAAAAGTGCAGATGAATTAAATATAATTATTTAGTCTTGGTATGGCGATGTAAACCAGACGTTCTTCACTTTACGTGTGCGTGTGTGTGATAAGTGTGTTAATTTTAACTAAGCCCATATGTGTGTATAGAGAAAAGAAGAAATTTGTTGTATAACTGTAAATAAAATTGAAAGTGACAGCAAAATAAATAGCTAAAGATGCATAAATTTCAACCCAAAAAGGAGGGCTTCCCAACAACTACTCTAAGGGTGGGAGAAATCTACTGAAAACAAAAAATATGGCCAATAGATCTAAGGCTAAGAGGGACAAGGATCTAAAGTTCAGATTTGTTTAAAAGACGTGTAAAAAACACTAAGAAACCAGAGGGAAAAATGTTGAAAACTAGGTGGCGAAAGGCTACAACCTAAAGGAAAACGTAGGGGACCCTAATGGGAGGACCAAACAAAACTAAAAAGAGGTGTTTTGGGTTGGAAAATAACCAATCTGAAATGGATCTGAAAATACAGGTTTAGATTTGATAAAAGGGTGAAAAACACTAAAATATCATAACACCTGCTTCAATTAAACTTCTCCAAAAATAGTGGAAACAAACTGAAGCCCTGTTGTTGTGGATTAGTCGCACGAGTGTAAGAAATCGCATAAGAATAGAGAGTGTGGTCTACTCTCTAAGCTATTGGTAACAGGCAGAAAGTGGGGGAGCTCAAAAGCATAAAACTTAATAAAAATAATATGCTTAAGTATGCTCTGGTTAAACTAAAACTAAAAAACACAACTATACGGAAGTTATATAGAGAGTTCCAGACAATAATAATGCAAACAATGGCTCGATGGCCTCTTCTTATTAACTGTTGATAATGGAGAAGAAATGTTACCACTTGCCAAAGGGCACCTAGGTAATGGCTCTAGGTCCCAATTCAAGGGTGTTGCCTTCCAAGCTCTGCCTCTGATGCAGTCTCACTCTCTCTCTCTACTGTGGTGGACTAAGATGTTGGGTGGCCAACTATCAAGTCCTCTTTAGCTCCAGCTCCAGGTCACACACAATGCTAGTGTTTCTTGGGCAACTTTGGCTAGCATAACCTTGTGATCACCATTTTCTCATCTCTTGGTGGGTTTATATAGGTGAGCTTAAAATCCTCCTTCCCTCCCTTGGTACATGATTGATGGTGACCCAAGGGAGAGGTGTGATTCCATTGTGTGCTCAAATACTCTTTTGTGTGCTCACATAATGTCTAAGGAGGCACTGGTGGCTGTCCTTAGGCAACTTTCAGATAAGGAGTATCTATCCTTTGCTTGTTGTGGTCCCGGAAAGTGACTTTTTTCAATTTCCAGGAATGCGTGCTTATCGAGAAAAAAGGCATGTAAAAGGCACTGTTCTCAAAGAAAAAAGCACGAATTTGAACATTTATGACTAGTTCAAATATGATTTTCTCAAAACCTTAGATATTTTACATACGTCTTGATTCCATAGCATATTCCTGTCCTGTAAATCCTTGGGCTCGACATTAACTGATGTCGTCTTCTACTGTATGATTTTCCAGTGTTAACAGTTTCCCCCTAATGTGTGAGGCATAGGAAGAACTGTATAGCCAGAATACATTATAGTTTCTTTTCTATATCATACGCAGAGAGAGAGAGAGAGAGAGAGAGAGAGAGAGAGAGAGAGAGAGAGAGAGAGAGGTATGCATGTATTTTTGGAATTGACAACACCTTGCACCATTTACAAGATAACCATGGCCTAAGGGAGCCCCTACAAGCAGAAAAAATATACAACATATTTACAAAATTTAAACAAGGCGGGCATGTCCCATGCTCGTGATGCTATGGCCAATTAAAAAAAATTGACAGATACATCTGTTGTCTGTGCCACTACTATGGTAGTCATGTTGGTTGTTGTTGACGACGACTGCTGACGCCCTCAGGGGAATTTTTCTTTGACGATAGGTGGAATGTGGCACCCATATTCATAATCCTGGTATGGAATATCACTGTGCCATGTATACATATGTACTAGCTGGGACCTTCCCGTGTAAGCATTGTTGTCAGAGACGCTTATGAAGGCACGGGTCTTCGATGGGTCTTGATCAAAGTGTAATGGTTGTAAGGTATGATACCATAGTGACATGAAAGATTTTGATGTAGTCAAATGTCAAGAGGATCGATGACATATATGGACAATGATGTCTCCCACAGTGCCACCCAAGGATACCCCTTTGCATGGGGAGGCGTCATCCAAGGTACCGCTTCCTTTCTGGAAAAGAGGTGGTCAGGTCAACAAAAAGGAAGCCTTAACCAAACCATAAGTCACCGACCTGAGGGGTCGGGGATTGAGATATGATGGGTTTAACATAGCCATGTTTGTGAGCGGTGGATGAGAAAATATGATGGGGATTCAGTAGTGGTCGAAGTATACCTGAGTAGCTTGGTCACAGTCATAGGTATTTCTGGAGGGAAAATCCCTAGAGTCGGTAGGACTTCCAGGGCGGGTGTGAACCGGCTATGAATGTCATGGTGGTGTGTGCGTGGGGGGTGAAATACTTTAACCAAGGGAGATGGGGGACTGCTTCCATGGGAGAAAAGGTGAAATATGAGGGAAAAGTGGTGAAGGGCATCATTTGTGGTCTTTGTACACTTACCAAAGGAATAAAATAATGGGGTTTGGTTTATACAAAACACAGAGACGAGTACCCCAAAACATGAAGGAGGGTCGTTCATTGAAGGTGTGAGGATGATGTTTTTTGGGGGGTAGGGGTCACATTAGTTGGTCTCTTTTCTAGGGTTGACGAAGCAGAAGATGTCGCATATGGGATTATGCTGATGGGGGTATGGTGGGCCAAATGCGGTGCGTAGAGGTGCGCTTTCAATCTGCTTGTACAACCTGATTGTCTGGGAAGGAGTTGAGTTTGAATGGTGAACTTGACCTTATGCATGATATATGATTGGGCATGAGGTGCTTCCCAGACTAAAATAATATGGCAATGGCATCACTTGTGGTGTGATGTATGGTCTACTTTAGATGACAATCGCCATGGAGGGGAGGTTCTACCGACCATCACAGACATTTATCATGTGCAGGGTGAGGTGATGATAAAAGTGGTCAAGTATGAGTACCCTATGGTTTATTTCTAATGGAGAAATGATGTCAGGATATGCAAAGTTCTCAGGGACTCTATCATGCTGAGGGTAGAATGATACATGCTCTGGAACTTTCAGTGGATGGTGCTGTGAACAGTTTGCAAGTTCTTCCTAGAAAAGAAAACTACCTCAAGTGAAAGCATCTTCTTTTCATCCAATATTATTGAAAAACATGAATTTTGGAAAGGAAGATGGGAGGGTGCATACCTGCCGGTGGTTTGAAAAAACAGTTTTCGAGAAAGCAAATGTGGGGCATTTCTTTCGTTTTTCATGGTATACTGATGATGGTGCAACTTACGATTTGCAGAACGGACCTTTTGATCTCTTGTTATGGACCTTCGAAGTTCTAGAAAAGGGCGATAAATATGGGATTATGGCCCCAGTCCTTTTCATTTGTACTTGCTGAGTTTTGGGATATCAAAGGTGATTACAGAGCCTTTCTTTCCATTGCGGTCAACCTGTGTATCAAGGATTAGCGATATTATGCCTAGGTAACTTCCATGACCTCATGCATTTCAATTTTTTCAGTTTGGTGATGCCGGTGCCCATACAAATTGGGTTTGTACGGCCTTAAAGGGGCGTTTTACCCTAGATTGCACGAGCGATATAGGAAAAGAGGCACCCCCCTTGCGCTTATTTTGAGGGAAAACCGCTTGAAGGCACATTGTTCCCTCATTTTTGTGCGCAAGGACGCACCTGTTTGAGAGACAAGCTCACAAAGGCGGGGTTTTTGTAAAAAATTTGGGTTTTTGTTGTCCCTTTTGATGTTTCTCCTCTGCATTGTTGGCTACCTGTTGCTTGGCAGGTTGCTGTGGAGAGAGCGAGATTGTTCCAATATTCGAACCACTCTGGCTGCTGATGGTGGGGTGTGCCATCACTTGGCCGCATGGTGCCTTCTGAAATTTTCTGAGAACGAGTTCCTTCAGTCACAGGACTGATTGTTATGTTATATCATACAACATTGGCAGAGGAGGTGCAATATGGTCATCTTGAGGGGGGAAAACTTGATTATCCATCTAGAGACGGATATATAGTTTGTGACCGGATTATTGCCTCAGGGCGAGGCGTTGAGGTATCCACTCGCTGCTGGGCGAGTGAACATGGATAGGTTCCGGAGGAGGCATTGCAGTGGTGCGCCTCTTACTAAGGGGTGCATGAATATTGCATCAGTGACAGATGTGGGTGAGCGATGTGCTTTGGCCATTATTTTGCAACTAGAAGAGTCGTTTGTGCCACATTGGACATCAGGACCACAGGTGGGAGTTTTACGCCATTTGAGGAACGGGCATTTTTTCGATTTTGCTCACTTCTTCTTTGATGGCATGGTGTCACAAATGAACATGGTCCAACATGGATCCAAATCATTTGAGTATGCCAGCATCTTATGTAGCATTATGTACGAGAGGGTCGTGCTACTGAGGCCCGTTGTGGCTGTTCCTATTGGGGGGCCGAGGGAGCCATGCATGAGGAGGTGGGCTTCAATGATGCCACGCAAAAAATGGTGGCATGGTGGGTCATTATTGGAATGACACAATGGAGGCCTGTTTCGAGGAAAATCCTTAGATTTTTTTGACATACTCGTATGCAGGGATGGACTTTCAGGGTGATCCAAATATCGGTCTCTCTTTTGGTTATGTTTGGGGTTCCGAAGGTATGTGCTATGTTTCTAAGTTTGTTCATGTTTTTATGTAATTGAGTGTTTTTTATTGACACTAACATTATTTTGGTTACTCATGCAGATTTTGGTGAGGTGGGATGCCCTGTGGCTCGAATGATGGGTCATGATCTTCTGCCACGACCGCTAGGTGGTCAGGGAGGAGGTGATGCAGGTGGACTGGGTGGTGGTGTCGATGGACCTGGAGGGGATGGTGTTGGGCCTTCTGGTGAGGGCAGCAGCTCCACTGCAATTGAGGTAGTGGTCGAGTGAGCTCGTGCAGATGTGGCTGAGGTGCGCATCACTGTACTTACAGCTCAGGTGGCCGCTCTAGAGGAATTTCGAGGTTGAGTGGACCACTTGACCCAGGGGATGCCTGCTCGTGGTTTGATGGAAAAATTAGAGGAGGCTTGGATAGAGATGATGATGGCCCATGAGAGGGATTATCTGCCCACTCTACGATGGGTAGCTATCGTAGTGGCGACAGAAGCTCCAGTGGTGGCACCAAGAGCAGTGGTGGGCCCAAGTGCTCCTCTTGAGGGGGCACCTCCCTAGAGTAGTTCTGTACACAGGGAAAGTGCCCATTATGAGGATGCTTCCCTTATTTTTTAACTAATGTTTTATTTTTGGGTTGGCTAATGGGCTAGTGATACTATTTTTGTACTCAGATACACATATTTTTTGATATATATATGAGAGATATTTTTCGGCTCTACATGGTGTGCTATCTATTTCGGTTTATGCATTTTGTGTTATGTTGATGGATATCTATGTTTTTGGTTTTTTATGTATGGTTTTTTATTCATGATGCATTCCAGTCTAGGATATTGTTAGCTATGCGATCAGCTGCTTGGTTTTGATTCCTTGATATATGTGAGAATGTAACGTAATCAAATTTTCTACTTAATCTTTTGGCACGTAAATCTTTTCAAAACAAGTTTTCATCTTTGGTTTCAAATGTTTGGTTTAAATGTGATACCACTAACTAGGAATCTAGGTAGACATGCATATGGAGGATGTCCTAATGGAGGGCCTCGCACATAAGTCTGATAACAATGTCATACTCGGCCTGATTGTTGGTTGCTGATCTGATGCACACATTGTTTGAACACAGTGGTGATCGGTCAGGGTAGTAGATGACCCAGGTGGTTGCAGCTAATTTTTGAGACCATCAGGATGCTCCATTAGCAAATCCGAAATAGGGTTCAACTTGGTGATCCATGGTGGTACTTTGAGCGCGTTTAGGTCTTTGGGTCAAAAATATTTTGGTATTGGAAATTTTGTGTACTCTAACTCTCGGGGATTAGGGCTACTGGGGCCCTTATGGGTAGAACTTCTTGAGGTAAAGGCCATTGACGGTGTTAGTGAGGTAGGTCCCGTTTAGTTCTCTCAAGATGTATGCCCCCTGCCATAGACAATTTTTGATGATATAGGGCCCTTTCCAAAAGGTTTCAAACTTTCCTAGCCCTAAGGCCTCTTTCGTGACATTATAGAAAAGAACTAATTCTCCCTCGGTAAATGAGCGAGGGGTGATGTGGCGATCGAATGATGCTTTTATGTAATATTCCAAATTTGCATGCAACAAATTGGAATATTAATTTTTCTTATATCATCTAGGAGGTGAATAAAATGGGTGAGGAGATGCATGAGTAGGAATAAAATCCCTGATAGTGAGAAAGGGATCAATGTAGCAGCTTTATTTTGCACCTTCTAGTGTGAAAAGGGGAAAATGCATGAGGACAAGGTCATGTTTGACCAAGTCAACAGTGCCGCCTAAGAGGGTGTGGCTTTCTTGGGAAGATAGTGTAGTTTGAGAGGGAGGAAGATCACTTGTGGAAGAAACCTTAATGTGTGGGGTCCAGGGCAAAGAGACATTCACTTGCATACAAGGAGGAAGAGGCATCCATAGAGAGACATGTTTGAGTATTTGATTATTGGTCTAGTAGACTATTTTCAATCTTCGACTGTTCAACTAAGTTGCAGTGTTGTTTAGCATGAGGGATTCCTGTTTAGGATTTCCTCTCCTTCTTGAGAGGCCTCTTGAAGGATTGCAATTCACTTCTCCACATCTAGGCTCAAGGCCAAAGCCACTTCTTTAGTCACTGTGTTTTTTCTACAGAAGTATAACGTAGTGTTGCAGGGTGTTGCAGTGGAGGGTTCCACAACACCATTCCTTGGCTGATCTTTCAGAGGTAGGAACTTCTACTCCTTGGGAAGGTTAGTGAGGAATGTTTCAGAGCTGATTTTCATATTATGTCATCAGGCCAAGCATCTCCCATCAGCAATAACACATTCCCTTCTCTAGACTACGTTATTTCAATGTGTATCTGCAGTGGGGGTTTGCACCACTCTCTCGAAGGGAGAGATCTTCAGTGCTAGGACCAGCCTTGCACTCGAGAGATCCAATAGAGGAGTTTTTCTTCAGACTAGACATGATATTTAGCCATGTCCATGTCCATCTATTTCAAGTTTTGATTTGCAGTTTCTACCCAGCAACTCTGGCATTTCTGCTGATTTTCCATTTGTACATGTATTGCAGCCAATCTTTCTAAGGATTGTTGTACCATTGTTTTCAGGGGTTGAGAGCTTTCTCCCCCCCCTTTATTGAGCTGATATTGTCATATCATTTTATTATCTATTATTTTTTTATAGTGTCTCCTATATACTACGCTGATATAGCCTTGTGTAAATTATGCGTAGCAGTGTTCTCTAATTTCTTGTACATGTTTTGTGGAGGCTCTCATTGCCTAGCTTGAGTGATTGATTCCTCAAAGAATTGTACTCTTTTCCTACTATAATATCAAAGGGCAGGCTATTTGTATCATCATGTCTCACAGCTCATAAAAAATAATGTTGTTATTCCACTTCTTGTTCAAGAACTGTTGCAACCCCTTCATCGAGCACTTTTTGAAGGTAACTAGGTGTGGGAGATCTGTTTAACCCACCTAGAGGGATTTATTTTGAGCCACCTCTTGGATTTTAGTCTTAGATACATAAATCTAGGGATCCAGGTCTTGGTTTCAAATCCTGTAGTAGAAATTCCTAGAAAATGCGTTTTCCAGTCATGCCTTGCTAGCAGTTCCCATTTTGGGATATTAAAATTGTATCAAAGCATAGTCTTGGCTCATCCTGTGAGTCTCAGCCAAAGAGATCAGAAGACTGAAGAGGATGGGTTTTATCTCATCATATTTTAGATCCATGAAGAACCTCCCCAAGAAGGATAAGCAGAAAGAAGAGGAAGGACCCTGAACTTCCTATTCTCAAAAAGGAGACAGAGAGATGAGAAGGAAAAAGACTCCATTTTTTGGAGGAGAAAAAGGGCATAAGCTTACAAATATTCTTCCTAAATCTGTACATAATATTCATGAATATTTCAATAATATAAGCAGGGAATTGTATGAATAATCTCCAAAATATTTTGGATCAAAATCAAACTCTAGATTGTCATATGAGGAGTGTCAGCCAGCAGTCACACACTCTAACACACAACACAGTCACATGCTCAAGATTGTTGGGAGAGAGATGGAAAGAGGCGAAGAGGTTGATAGGAGGGAAAATCTTAGTGATATCCTAAAAGAGTATGAGCCTCAAACTCAGAAATTCTAAGATCATCTCAGTTTTTCAGAGTTTTGCAAGATCAATGTGAAGGGAAGAGAGTAGCAGGATAAATTTTTTATATCTACCTTTGAAGGTTCACCTACATGTTCAACCAAAGCTTGGGTGGAGGAGCTAGATACCTTCTTACAGCAACACCAGATTCCTAAAGATGAATCCATCAAAGTTGTAGAACTGCATATGAGAGGCAAGGCATATGCCTGGTGGATCTTTGAATCCTTTTCTTTAATAAATGTAAACATTACATCTTATGCAAGTTTCACTAAGGCCTTAGTGAAAATATTTGATGGAAAGATTCATTAGACACACGTGGTGGATCTAAAAAAGGAAACTCAAACAAAACCTTTGCATGAGAATGAAATTCCACTTTAGAAAACCATGAAGGAGGCTGAAAACTTGCACCATACCTTGCTAGAAGAAAGACTTTAATCTAACACCTTTGAGCAAGGAAGCATGGAGATCTCTTTTTAAAAGAGGGATCTAGTCATTGAGAGGTTTCCCATTCATGTTGCAGAGATTGAGGGAAACTACGGTATCACATCTAGAGATTTTCTAGTGCCTCATGCACAGGATGGAGGAGCCCTTGCTCCAAGTAGAGGGACGCTTGCATATTTTCAAGGAAGTCCCCAGGATCTCATGTGTGGAGATGAAGGCACAACTCATGTTCTACATGTGCCATTGATGATGAGGTGTGGAAGTATGGAGATACAGGGAGGAGATAGGGAGGATGACCAGCATCATGTGATGAGGAGCACACATCCCTGTATATTTCATGAGGTTGATGCACCTAAGAGGGAGACTGGATTGTGCAGTGAATGCAGGGATAGATTTTTCCATTTATATATGCAGTCATATTTTGATGATGATGTCTCATTATTCAGAGACATTTTTCCAAGGAGACCACTGGATCAACAGAGGAGGATGGATGCTTCACTATTTGAGGCACCACTCATTGATTTCAGTGGAGTGGGGACCTTGGGAGATCTTGGTAAAATGCTGGGAGTATTGGGTAGACTTAAGGAGAGAGGGAGCATTCTCTCCACATCATCATTACCCACTTTCATTTCAGATTCTGCGCTGTGGTAGAAGTTGTAGGGGAAGGATAGCAACCTTCCAACTTGCAAATTTGGCATGGGATATGTAAAACAAGAGGATGACCATATGACAGATTTTCTTCATGAGAGATCATCAGTGCTGTCACTATGGAGGATAGATCCATATTGGAACTCCCAGCTGTTGGTGGAGTATTCCAAGAATATTTTCACTTGTATGATATTGGATGACCAGTTGAATGAGGATGGATATTCAGTCAGATATGGGGTCATCTACTATCATGGTAGGATCTTATTATATGGAGCTTCCAAGCTCAAGGAGAAGTTGCTACAAGCACCTCATGAGGATTTCCTTTTCAGCCCCACTTGTTCTATGAGAGTATACCACATCATCATGGAGGGGTATTTTTGGAAGGGTTTTGAGGAGGAGATATATCAGCATATGAGGAGATGGATAGATCATATGGAGATGGAGGAGTTAGCACAACAACCTCTTTTCCCTTTGAGGATGAGAGGATACTCACCTATGAGCCACTCCCTTTGTATGAGAAGAACATATGGTAAGGGCGTTGATTGTTTACATGATTATTTATATGATGTATGTATATATCCCTTAACCATATATGTGCAAGATGTTGCTCCAAGGAGGAGTATTCTTTCTTTTAGGCTTCATGGTCTATTTGAGCCCATAAGCATGATTGATGGCCATTCCCTAGGAGGACTTGGGGAAGAGGTATGTTATGGAGGACATGCTCATTTTACATCATGTATCATTCACTTCCTCCATACGTATGGGGATATTGGTGCAACAGGAAAGTGGTTGAAAAGCCACACATTTTATCAGTCTCTATTGCAGTTGAGAGTCAAGCTGTGTTTTTTGCACTTGAGGGACCATTGTCCTTCTCATTTGTTACATATGGCAGCAAGCATGATTCTCATTTTTTCTCCCTATGGTTATATTGTTTTTGTCTTTATGAGGAGTATGTTTGGGAGAGAGACACATTGGGTGAATGTGTCCTTTGAGGGAGAATCCTCCCACACTTTGTGCACTACATGTTCTAATGGAAGCATGGGAGATGGTATGGCCACTATAGAAACACATTTGTTTCCTTATGAGGTGAGCCATATGATGAATATGATGCCATATGATGATGACTTCCAACTCATCATATATGGGGATGTTTTGGAAAGTATGATTTGTAGCATTGGAGGAGAGGTCTTTAGAGATCTAGTCCTCATCTTGCCACTTGAGGGAAACCTTATTGCAGCTCAGGATCAGCAGAAAATATACACTTATCTTAAGTGGAGAGGAGGACATCGTGGGGTAGAATATTTTGTCTACCATGTGCAAATTTTCATCCCACCTACTTTGCTAGAGCGAAAGGTGGAAGACACTTTTTAGGAGTTACCTAGTTGGGAGGTGACTCATTTTTCATGGCTAATAGCTTGGGGATGGAGGGTCCACATGGGAGAGATATTTCCAATTAGATTTCAGTTCCCATTCCTCAAGAGGACCTCTAGACATCACCTTTCTATCCTCTTGAGTATTTCACCTTTACATGATGATAGCTTGATAGTTGACTTGCATGTTTAGGAGGAGCAATGTGGGGACTTGATTGATGAGATAACATCTCTTTCCTTGGACGAGATCATCATACTTGGATGCTACAGGGAGAGGAGGAGAAATAACTCATTCCATCCTTGCACTTGCTTGAGGACAAGCAATATTTGAGAGGGAAGGACTGTAATGTTCCAAAATTTGCATGCAGAAAATTATAATATTAATTTTTTCTTATATCGTATAGGAGGTGAATAAAATGGGTGAGGAGACCCATGAGTAGGAATAAAATCCCTGATAATGTGAAAGGGATCAATGGATCAGCTTTATTTTTCACCTTCTAGTGTGAAAAGGGGCAAATGCATGAGGACAAGGTCAAGTTTGACCAAGTCAACAACGCTACCTAAGAGGGTGTGGCTTTCTTGGGAAGACAACGCAGTTTGAGAGGGAGGAAGATCGCTTGTGGAAGAAACCCTAATGTGTGGGGTCCAGGGAAAAGAGACATTAACTTGCATAAAATGAGGAAGAGGCAGCCATAGAGAGACATGTTTGAGTATTTTATTATTGGTCTAGTAGAATATTTGCAGTTTCCGGCTGTTCATATGAGTTGCAATGTTGTTTAGCATGAGGGATTATTATTTAGGATTTCCTCTCCTTCTTGAGAGGCCTCTTGAAGGATTTCACTTCATTTCTCCACATCTAGGCTCAAGGCCAAAGCCACTTCTTCAGTCACTGCATTATTTCTACTGAAGTATAACGTAGTGTTGCAGGGTGTTGCTGTGGAGGGTTCCACAACACTATTCCTTGGCTCATCTTGCAGAGGAAGGATATTATATTCCTCAAGAAGGTTAGTGAGGAAGGTTTTAGAGCCGATTTTCATATTATGACATCAGCCCAAGCATCTCCCATCATCAACAACTCAGTCTCTTCTCTAGACTACGTTATTTGAGTGTGTATCTGCAGTGGGGGTTTGCACCACTATCTCGGAGGGAGAGATCTTCAGTGCTAGGAGCAGCCTTGCACTCGAGAGATCCATTAGAGGAGGTTTGATTTAGATTGGACATGATATTTATCCATGTCCTTATATTTCAAGTTTTGATTTGCAGCTTCTACCCAACAACTTCAGCATTTCTGCAGATTTGCCATTTGTACATGTATTGCAGCCAATCCTTCTAAGGATTGTTGTACGATTGATTTAAGGGGTTGAGAGCTTTCTCCCCCACATTTCTTGAGCTAATATTTTCATATCATTGTATTATATATTATTTTTCTACAGTGTCTCCTATAAACTGCGATGATATAGCCTTGTGTAAAATTTGTGTAGTAGTGTTCTCCAATTTCTTGTACATGTTCTATGGAGGCACTCATTGCCTATCTTGAGTGATTGATTCCTCAAATAATTGTACTATTTTACTACTATAATATCAAATGGAAGGCTATTTGTATCTTCATGTCTCACAACTCATAATAATAACGCTGTTATTCCACTTCTTGTTCGAGAACTATTTCAGCCCCTTCATCGGGCACTTTATGAAGGTAACTAGGTGTGGGAGATTTGTTTAACGCACCTAGAGGGATTTATTTTGAGCCACCTCTTGAATTTAACTATTAGATACATTAATATAAGGGATCCAGGTATTTTTTTTAAATCCTATAGCAACCATTTCTAGAAAATGCGTTTTCCAGTCATGCCTTGCTAGCAGTTCCCATTTTCGGATATTACATTTTACCCTTTTTTTATGGGCATCATTTTGTTGCAGCAATTATCGCCTATTTTCATCAAATAGCTCTAGTTGTACTAGGCATTTTTTGAGAGGCTGGGTGTCATCAAGGAGTTCTATGGTGGTATGGAAGTTTGGGATCCTGTTGAAATCTATGCAAAACCGTAAGGTACCTTGGTCATTTGCAACAGGAATGAGGTGGAATTCCTGTGACGAGGGGGTGGTTGAAATATTGTCTTGGGCATGCGACGATACAAGTCGTATGTGGTGAATTGTGTCACTGGCATGCGGCAGGGGAAGGATATCGGTAATGGAGTCCTATGTGAGCCTAACGTCAGTGTTCCCACTAGGATAGTCAATTTTTGGTAGGTGGAAGTTGGTTTTATCACAGAAGTGCCTGAATGATTTTAGCAGCGGGCATGCCTGTGGTGTGTGATCATGCCTAGTGCAAATGGTGCATGGTATCATAGTGATGACAGAGTATATAGTGTGAGATTCTACACTACTCGATGTTCCTGATGTGGACGCTTGGAAATGGTCGGTTGTGGACCAGGTAGTCTTCTGCTTCCATTTTTGCGTCGTAGGTTGAGACTTGCCTCCCTTTTTGGTAGGTGGTGGACTTAATGTTTCTCTAGCTGCTCTCATCTCGGGGAGATGTGTGCACTTAAACATATGATGAAAGTGTGGGAAAATTTGGCAATAAGTGTGTGTGATCTTCTCTTGATTAGAGAGAAGTTTTTGAGGGAGAGGCAAGATTATGTAGAGACTGTTTGCAAGGGGTTTGAGTTCTCTGCATTGGTTGAATTAGTGATCGTTTAGATCACATAGGCCACATGTTATCGTAGACTTGGCCTGGGGTATACATGGTTGGTGTGGGGTCTTATCAGTCATGACACACCACTGCGGTGGTGGGGATGTTGGGTCGATGATGTATCTTTTATGTCATTCTTCGAGATCGATGGTCCTCTTTTCTACGGCATTAATCATGGCTATAGTGGGATGGATCCGTGAGACATAATTACAATGTCATTAATAATGATTACCCTGACATATCAGTTAAAATATCTGTGATATGGGGGTCCCATCGTACTTGGTCTGAGGTCGGGTGGGGTACCAACGTCACAATGCTGTTAAGTCAGGGCAGTGGACTACTATATGGTCCATCTGCTTGCATAACATGCATGTAGGTGGGTTTCGTGAAGCGCCTTTAGGGGTAACTGTGGGTTCCCCACTAGGACGTTCTTCAGTTGAAAAGAACATGATAGACCTCCCCATATCCTCTGCTTGGGTCATGGAGCTGCCGATGGATTCGGCGTCCACATCGTCTTCTCAAGAAAGACAAACTATGGCTAAGCAGAGGCTAGCAAGGGCTAGCTGGAAGTGAGGTATGTAGTGAAAATCCTCCAATAGGTGATTATCGGTGTATAACGGGCATGTGAATTGTGCTACCCGTAATCCCATGTAGTAAACCCTTTCGATTGGATACCATATGTGAATGAGTTCCAATACGGAACACTCTTTGAGGTAGTGGCCACGTTCATCGCATAGCGTGTAGCGTATAATGGGCATTACTGGGGGGCGATCTACGAATCTATGCTTCTCTTGTAAGTATAGGATGGTGTGCAGCTTATCATTGATAGACTGGATGGAGGGATCCTCTTGATAGGATCGCTCAACCGCATGGAAGGCGTCCCTATATTTTGGTATTTCTAGAAAATTGTGGGTATAGTGCCCATAGGTGTCACAGAGAGCGCATGTGTGATTGGTACGTATTGTTTTGCTTGTACTTTTGGTGGCAAGTTCCTTTTTATGGGAGTTTCGTATCGAGGTGCCTGCCTCACAGCCGAGGAGTGGTTTTAACTCATCCAACTCCAGGCATATGTGGGTAAGGTGTCCTGTGAAATCACATATAGCACAGGCTAATGAATCCCTTTGCATGGTGGGGGTCACCACTTTCTTTCCTTTCTTGGTGGTTTTCTTAGTCATGGTGACTGATTTCGTAATATGGATTTCCCTTGCAGAGGCAGTTTCAACTACTGCTTGGGTAGGTTGGGGCTCCTTGGGATCGAGCAGCTTTAACCCAAATCTAGTAATGTTGGTAGTTGTTGTTCCTGGAAGGGGAAAAATATATCACATTGGGAATTCCAATGATATATTTAGTAATACCACTATTTCCAAGGCCTGCTGGGAGGTGAAGCCAGGAGGTGGGTAGAGGAAAGGAGTTTTGGAGGTAGGGAGGCTATAGTGGCTAATTCCTCGGTCTCGTTATTGCTTGAGTCCGTGTCCTGACTAACCTCGGTTCTTGATGTGGAAAACATGCATACTGGGGCCCATGTGGCATCTAGCAATACCTCAGGGAGAATGGGAGGATCTCTTAGGAATGACCCTAGGACATACGACGATTTGAACTGGCCAGGGCCATATTCTTGATACCATGAAAGACCATCTGTGGATATATCTACATAGGGTAGAACCATATTTGTGTTGGTCAAGGGACACTTTTCATTGTGCGTCAACTGGTTTACTGTGATGATTCAATCTTTTTGGGGAAACATCATGATGCGGAAAACGAAGGATGTTATGGCAGATATGGCATACATGTATCTCCACCCAAGGAGTATATTGTAATCCAAGTGAGTGTCCAAGACTTCAATGTCTATGTGGACCGTATTGTCAGCTAAACAGACCGATACATTTTGGAAGAGATCGACGGGGGTGGAGGGACGGCCGTCATATGCTCTGAGTGTGATGATAGAAGGTTTGAGTTTGGGGGCTCCTAACTTCTGCCATACATTCTTGGACATGATGCATGTGGATGCACCCTCGCCAATGACACATCGATGAATAGTGATATTCTGTACCGATACTGGTATCTAGAAGGCGACCATGGAGGCAAACCTAGGGGTGGCTTTGTCTAAGTCAAAAGCCATAATGTGCGTCTCGGCAGGGTTGATGGCTCTTAATGTGGAAAATAGGGCTTTCCATTGCTTTGGGCATCACTGCATTACTTCCAATGCAGACATAGCAGCAGGTGATTGAGCTAAATCATCTACGATGCTATAATTGTGGGTTGCTTTAGAGTAGCTACTTGCTCACCTATTAGGCCCTTTTACCATTTTTGGCAATGGTTCTAAAGGAATATTTGGAATGGATGAAGGTGCAGTTGGCATGCTTGTACTAGCCCCTGACGTACTGGTGTTTGGTGGGGTGTTGTAGCTATGATTCTGAGTTTGGAAAAAAATTTCTTCCCCACCCATGTAAATTTCATGGTTTTTTTTCCCAGAATCGTCGGGGTTTTGTTGCTGAGTGTTGACCGTTCCTTGATGGGGGAAGGGTTCTTGCATAACCATAGTTGTATGGGAAGATCCTCCTTGTCCTCAGTTACTCTGAATATTTTTAAGCTAGGGGAGCTCATGACAGTGGTGAGTATAGTGCCTATACTCACCACATATTGAACAAGAATGGTTTGTTCATAGAGGTGGCATTTTTCCTTGCCTTTGGGCATTTCTTGGCTCCTGGTTCTGATTCTGGTTGGAGTTACCTCCATCCTGGGATCACGGTGGGCGTTGTTGGCTGCTGCCCCCCTATCCAGGGTTCCCTTTAGGCCTTTTTTTTACCTTTTTCTTAACCACGTTAGGAGGATAATTCTCTTGATCATACTGGTGTGGTTGATTTTCAGATGGTTGCACAAAGTTCACCTATGCATTATTTTGCGTAGGTGGGTTATGTGCTTGGGACAGAGCATATTGTTGTCCCCTGTTTGTACTTGGCCATTGGGGGAGAGTTCTTCCATCAGTTTTTCTTCCTGCATACTGGGTCCCCTCAGCTGGAGGATAAGGTCCTCCCTGGTGATACACTGGCGCCCTATTAGTCAAAATTTGCTGCTGCATATGATGAATTTTAAATCCGGGTTGAGACATGTTTTGGGTAGACCCATGTGTGTAACCGGGATTCTGACTGCTACTACCTAGGTACCCTTGGGTCATTGACCCAATAATTCTGTCTGCAGAGTTAGACACGCTTGGAAATTCTTAATAAGATTGCAGGCGTGGGGCATTCAACAGGATATTTTATATGTATCCTGATTGCGTGTAGATCAGTTCAAGTTGTTGGGATTTATTGTTTGTGTCCTCTTCGGATGTGGGGTTACGTTGTGCCACATCCTTTGAAATCTCATCCATCAGAGTTTTCAAGAATAAATCTAAAAGGAATCGGTCGTCGAGTTGTGCTTTGCATAAACTACGACGCCGCCTCCACTCATGGAGATGCTTTGAAATATGAGTAGAGGGGGATTGTCTAAAATGAGTCAGTAATTCCATTCATGAATCATAGTGAATGTGCAACTAAAATTATGTGAGGAACGCGGTAGCGAGGGCACTAAAGGTTCCATCTGAAGCAGGAAGTCGCTCCACGTACCATTTCACGGCCACTCTCGTAAGAGTGCACTGAAATAGCCTCAACCGAATAGTATTGTCAATGATTCTATTTGATGAGCACCACAGGTCAAAGGTCATTATATGATTTCCTGGGTCTTCCCCTTGCTTGCCTTCATACTTTGGTATGTTTGAAGGGAGCTTCATGGGCATGGGAGGCCAATTGGGGTTGTGTGTGATGGGGAAATTGGTGAGCTTGGTTAATTCTAGTTGATTCAACGTCGCTAAGAAAGGTGACTTGGAGGTTGATTCCATGGCAACATGTGAAGACACAAAGTTCTGGTTAGAATGAGGGTTAGTCTGTGACATACCCTATTGTGAATTCAGTTGGCTTCCCGTATGGAATGTGCTCCTTTTCCCCCCAGGGGACAAGGGGGGGGGGGGTGGTGTACAGTGTGGTGTTGGGAGACTGACTAGGGTTCCCAACTAAGGTTTCTCCAAGGAAGGAGGAACCAAACAGTGTGGCAATGTTCCGTCTTTAATGCCTAAATGGTGGAAGACTTGGAACCCCTCCTGGTAATGGGGGGAGGTCCAAAGGACGCCTGGACTAACGAGGTTCCATTCGAACCGTTTAAGTGTCAACCAAGTTAGGTTTTGGAAAAATTTTGACGTGATAAATTCTGTGATCACGACAAATTTATGGCCACATACATAAAACAAAGCGAAAATGAAATGAATTTTCCCTTAACTTAATCTATGTGATCAATCAAGCAAGAATGGTTTTTTTTGTTTGCTCATGATACTCAAAATCCTAAAATACTTAATATGTCCTCACACACTCAAAAGTAACTGGGCCTTGAGAGTATTTTTTGCGAGTGCTGGCACAATGTCCCATAAGAGCTGGCAATGCCCCCAGTTAGCCTAAGAGAATCAACCAAGGTAAAGATACAGGGTCTGGCACTTTCCTGCACCATCACCTGTAGGGTAAAGGATGCCCTAGTTTTGGCCACTAAGAACCACCACCCCATGTGATAATTTGATTCTTGGGCTTATTCATAGTTAGCTAACAGTATCGAGTATCAACTGGGTCAAGTAGCCCCAACTGATACTGCACGCACTGTGCCTAAGCCTAACCCCCTCTGAATCAGGTCTCTTCCATGCTCGGGTTTTCTTTTCCGTGGGATGATAGGTGGATTTTAAAGCTCCCTAAATACACAACTTCTATGTTTCAATGTGAACTGTGATCAAGTCAGCTTATTGGATTCCTACCCCTTTGATCCTAACTTAATCTACTAATTCTCTTGTGGCCACTGTGGGGAGAATTTAGTTAGTTGGTTTAAGTTATTTTTAGGTGGCTTAATTTTCTTAGTCGGTGAACGTATGTGAGTGTATGGTGAAAAATCTCATAATTTGAACATATGGATATTGGTGATCCTTTACAAAATTGCCCTAGTTAAACTATGTGACATTGTTCCTTGCTCAAATGGAAAGCATTTGCAGATAATGGGACGCTTCCAAATCCTCGTAGTTAGTCTATGTGAGTGAATAAAGGGAGATGGGGAATCATGAATGTAGAGCATTCATATGCTGGTCTAGGGTCACCAAATGGTGCAAAGACAGTGGAGATTACTTTCTCTAATTGGCGATTCAATCCTAGTCCCACAATTTCCTAAATGCAAAAAATGAATTTTAACCTAAACAATTTCTACACTAGCTTATGCATGTGTGGTCATGAGCCACTTACTTGGATGAGTTAAGATAAGTGTGCATACCAGAATGTGCAAAAAATATAAATTGTTTAGAAAGAAATGGTTAATTCGCCCCCTACTTAAACTATGTGAAGACTTTTTGCAAAACCAATTTAAATGAAAACTAACTAAATGCTTACAGTAAGCAACAAAAAATAAGTTTTCAGAAGCTGTGGGGTATCAACACAGGTGTTGGCAGATACATTAGGGGTTTCCCAACACACTTAAAAGAAAAAAAAATGCAAAAAATAGGGAGAAAATAAATATCTCTGCAATTCGCACATAAAAGCCCTTGATAGGTGCGCCTTCCTACGCGCAGGTCAGTCCTGAACACACACAATGCACCTCTGTGAGGAAAAACTGAATGCAAAAATCCTGCAAGTAAAAATATTAGGAGCTGCCTTCTTCAATCTGTCACCTCAGTGAGTCTAGGGACTGCAAGATGGGTCAGAGGACTGTTAGCTCCACTCCAGCATAGACAAAGGGTCTCCTACAAAAGATGGCACAACCACATAAACTTGAAACACGTCAGTGGAGTCGCCAATCCTATTGTTGTGGATTAGTTGCATGGGTGTATGAAATCGCACAAGCTTAGAGAGTGTAGTCTACTCTCTAAGCTATTGGTAATAGGCAAAAAGTGGGGGAGCTCAAAATCATAAATCTTAATAAAAATAATATGTTGAAGTATGCTCTGGTTAAAGTAAAACTAAAAAAAAAAACTATACAAAAGCTATATAGAGAGTTCCAAACAATAATAATGCAAACGATGGCTCGATGGCCTCTTCTTATTAACTGTTAAGAATGGAGAAGAAATGTTACCCACTTTACAAAGGGCACCTAAGAAATGGCTCTAGGTCTCGATGCAAGGATGTTGCCTTCCAAGCTCTACCTCTGATGCGGTCTCACTCTCTCTATATGTTGTGGTGGACTAAGATGTTGGGTGGCTAACTACAGATGGAGAGAGTGAGACTGCATCAGAGGTAGAGCTTGGCTTCAGGTCACACACAATGCTGGTGTTGCTTGGGAAACTTTGGCCAGCATAACGTTGTGATCACCATTTGCTCATCTCTTGGTGGGTTTATATAGGTGAGCTTCAAATCCTCCCTCCCTCCCTTGGTACATGATGGATGGTGACCCAAGGGAGAGGTGTGATTCCATTTTGTGCTCAAATATTCTTTTGTGTGCTCACATAATGTCTAAGTAGGTGCTGGTGGCTGTCCTTAGGCGGATTTCACATAAGGAGTAACTGTCCTTTGCTTGTTGTGGTCCTGGAAGGTGAATTTTTTCCATTTCCAGGAACGTGTACTTATTGGGCAAAAAGGCGTGCAGAAGGCGCTCTTCTCGAAGGAAAAAGCACACATTTGAGCATTTATAACTAGTTCAAATATGATTTTCTAAAAACCTTCTAGATTTTAAATACTTCTTGATTCCATGATGTATTCTTGTCCTATAAATTTTTGGGCTTGACATTAATTGACATCATCTTCTGCTGTACGATTTTGCAATATTAACAAGTCCTAAGGGGCTTGGTTCCTACTTTGATGAGTACAAATAAGCATGTACAGGTCCAAGATGGGTAAAGACGGGAAAACCTTGAAAATTGCAGAAACAATCCATCAAAAAACTATAGGTCACAGGTACTGACCTATTTTTTGCTGAGGTTGCAGGTTTTGGGCTAAAAAGTGCAACCTGCACTTCTGGCTATCTCGTGAGAAGTTTTCAGAAAAAAGTGACATCTCTATCACGGCTGATACCTATTACTTGTGCAAATGAACCAGAAAGACATGGAAGTTAGAATTTTTACTGTTTTAGGGTAAAAAAGGTTTAAAACAACATTAAAGAATGAAAAATAAGAAGTTGAAGAAAAACCCTAGTGTCTAAAGCAGTTGGTCACGCAGGGATCTAAAAAATGACAACGGTCGTAATTAAAAGCCCCTGTGGATTCGCTAGTTGTTAGTGTGAATTCTAATTGCAAGCGTACGAAAAAAATCTCACTTTAGTTGTGCATAAAAAAAAACCCTAACATCAAATGTGGCTGTCAATTTCCTTAGATCTACAATAGGTGATCATAATAAATTCTACAAAAATGTAGATCTATAGAGTTAAAGACATTAAACAACCAAAATAAACAAGATTTGCTCCATACATCCAATATACAAGACAAGAATTTATAAAGAATTTGTTGTATCATGACACCTAGGAAGGGAACACATAAAGATGCTACGAGTCCCTCTCAATGGGATGGGTTTGTTGGAAATGTTGTCATTGATGGCAAAGGAGATGGCAAAGGAGGAACACCTGAAATAGCAACAAGGAAAAGAGAGCAGCATAGAAGCAGGGAATATGTACAACGAAGGCAAAGGCAGAGGTCGAGCAGCGGTGAAGCGGAAACAGGCAAAGGAGATAGGCGGAAGAACATTGCTAAAGTGTAATAGTCGAATACAGAGGCAAAGTGAAACGGTCGAGCAGTGGAGACAAAGGTAGCAAATACAGAGGCAGAGTGAAACGGTCGAGAAATGGAGGCAGAAGCAACGAATATGGATGCAGTGAAACGGTCGAGCAATGGAGACAGAGGTAACGAATACAGAGGCAGTAAAGCAGTCGAGCGGTAGAGGCATTAGCACAACAGAGGCAGAGGCAGAGGCACATAAATTCTGGGAATCTTAACCTAAGCGGCAGGCATATATATATATATATATATATATATATATATACAAACAAATTTCGAGAATCACTTCCCCCGCTGGAAGATACACTAAATATTGGAACAACAAAGTATATATATATATATAAACCCTATTCCCAGAATCATTACCCAGCCGAGCGTCACATATAACATAAACACAATTCCGGGAATCGTTACCCACGCTGGAGTACATATGCAGTGCATTACATATATGTGCAGCGCATCATATAAACAAAGGTCAAAGCATAAATATATATAAGTGGAGCGTTGTATAAACAAATAACCAAAGTACAAAGTACAATAAGGTGGGACCAAATTGCATCGGAGAAAAACAAAGCGGTGGAACATGCAAATAGGAAGTTGCGACTGCGATTGAAATTCTGGACCCGATGGGTCTATAAGTTATAACTTTATATGTTTGAGTTACGATCTAATCGCATCGGAGATTATAAGAGCATCGGAACATCACAACAGAAAATTGTGATTGCGATTAATCGCAATCGGAGAAATCGGAACAGTGATCAATCGCATCGGAGAAGGAGCAGGGCATTGGAGTAATATATTAAAGATTGCGATTGCGATGAATCGCAATCGGAATGATAATATTGCATCGCAAAGATCAGCGAGTGGGCCTGTCAGGGCATTTTATGTATTACAATTATCTTTCAGCAGTACATCACCAGAAGTCACATATGTTATATAAAACGGCAGTCTATTTGTTAAAACTTTGTATAGGTGTGCCGAGAGTTGTTTTATGTAACGGTTGCAATTGTATTGAAATATGCCGCGTGGTCTGTGGACCCGCAGGCCTCGGCTTAAGGTGGAGGGTGATTTTTAACATACAACGATTGCTGTGGTGTATGTATGTTCCGCTTGCGGAACTTGCCACATCAACAAGACACTTGTGTAAAGGGCTGGAATTTGCCCAGAATTAACGCTAGCTGTTACATATTTATGTAAAATGCACTAATATAAAAGTCACAGTTACACGTATGCAATAGTTACACCACAGCAGAGGACAAAAGAGCAAATGAAAGCTAAAAAGATAAAACACAAGCCAATGTTAAAAGACACAAGTTAGCCAAAGAAAATACAAACACGTTACGAGCCAAGAGGCTGAATGAGTGAGCTGGAGTTCTCATTGTAATTGAATGTAAATAATTTTAATTTATATTGTTGTGATGCATTGGCAAGTCTCCGGAAGAGAACAGAAATCCCACTGTAATGTTAAATTGATACCTACAGTTATATGTTCTGAATAAGCGGATAAAAGAGATGAGAAGGTAGAAGGCAAAGAGACATGGCTATCCATTTTGAATATCCAGTAGAATACAAACAACCATGAAGCTATTTTGTATAAAACAAGGTAATATCCAAGGGGAGAAGGTTAACGAAGAAAAAGGGTGAGAGAAGAAGAGAGTGTGCAGCAGAATTGAAGAGAGTTGAATAAAATAAGAAAGCTGCAAGAGGTTAGAGAGAGTGAATATAGAGAATGCATAGTATGGAATTGAGGCATAGAAGATAAGAAGAAGGAGGAGATGAGCAAGAGAAGAAGGAGGGATGAGTAGATGATGCAGGCTAATATGAGACCTGCTAACAGCATAAGAGAAGGTATGAGAGCCAGAGGCTGATATCCAAGGTAAATCAACAAGTTTGTTTTTAAAGAGTAAGGAAGTTGGAGCTTCCTATCAAGTTGGTGGAAGGTTTGACAGATGCCATTGTAATGACCGAGGTTGGAGCCTCTTGTAGGTTGGTGCCTGTGTGCTCTGATGGGAGTTGGAGCCTTGCAAGTTGTAGCTTTCAGAATTGAGGTAGTAGCCTCCTGTAGGTTGGAGCCTACAGAAAATCAGTGGTGAGAGGGAGTTGGAGCTTGCCTTTGCATCACAACAATAATAAGATGTGGTTTTCTCCCTTATGGGTTTCCACTTATATCCGGTGTCTATGTGCATGATGATTATGTGTTAATGTGTTTTAGCTAATTTTCTTAATACTTGTTGCTTACACTATTGGACTCATTGCTACACAATAATTCTACTTGATACTTTCGCTCACAACAAGATAGTTATTGGATCATGAAATGAAGTTGTAAATAATTTTTAAGAGAAAGTTTTAAAAGACAATGAATTTATTAAATTGATTCACCCCACTCTCAACTTAACTAAGGGTTCAACAATTGGTATCGGATTTGGTTCCTTTGGTGTAAGCCTAATAGCTTGAAGGAGATTTGGTTGAGTAATGGACTATCAAAATGTACCTATGTTAAATACAACAAACTTTCCTAAATGGAGAGATAAGGTTAAAACAGATTTAATGGCTTATGAACCTGAGGTATGGAGGCTTGTATGTGATACACACGCACTCCCACGGTGAAAGAACAACAGAGAAATGCCAAGGAAAAACGTGTGATATATGAAAGTCTTCATAACGAGGACCTTGAATTGATAATGGATCTAGACTCTACAAAAGAAATCTGGGACAGATTGCATTTCATGCATGGAGTAGACATAGAGGACTGCATTGTCAAGAAGGAAAGGAGAATTAAGAAGGAAACTTCATGTCAAAAAGAAAATATTCAATCAAATGAGGTACCTGCCAGTGTGAATGGAGATAAGAACCATGAAGAAACTACTGCTGAAGAAAAGGCCAAACTTGACACTTCTTTGACTGAAATAGAAAGATTGAAGAAGGAAAACAAAGACCTTAAGACAGTAGTGCAAATATGTGATGAGAGAGAATATGAATATAAGAAAGAAATTATTGACTTGAAGACTCATATTGAAGAAGAAAACAAAGTAGAAGACATTCTGCTACAACAAATGAGAGAGAAAAGTCAGGGATGTGAAAAATTGGAAGAAGAAGTAGTGAGCCTAAGAAAGAATTTAGAAAAATCCCAAAGAGAACTATTAATGAATACACCTCTAATGAAAAGCTCTGAACAGTTGGACCAGATTCTAAAGGATCAAAGGTCACCTCTCATAAAGGCTGGGATAGGATATGAAGGTGAAACCAGTAAGTCCAAGCTAGAAGATAACACGAAAATCATCTTTGTAAAAGCTGTAAAGAACAGTGAAGCAGATCAGAAGTTTCCTACAGTAGTAGAAGCCAACAAGAACATGAGTTGCAAAGAAACAAACAGAATCAAGCAGCAACA
>JAXQQM020062209.1:0-49890 GCA_034641835.2 Pinus albicaulis | reverse complement strand
AATTTCTACAAATTCTTCTCCACGATTGTATTCATAAGTTAGTCACCTTCTTTTCCTGACTGCATGAGAAAATAATATCTCTTCTTCCTCGAGTCCTTGCATGCTTCCTAGTCTTTGAATCTTTACAGTTTCTTTTCCATTGACAGAATTTTCTTGAGCTGCACTCTCCTTATCAGCTCTTCCTTTTCCATAATTGCACATCTGCAAGACATACATTGTCTCCTCCTTTTCTAGTTTCCGATAACTCTCAGTCATACAAACAATTTCTTTAGAAATATTTAGATAAACAATCAATTAAAAAATGTACAACCAACAAATTATACCTCCCATATTACTCCTCTTTTCACAAAATTGTGAAATTTTGATATGATTTCTTTCATAACCTTCTTCAAGGTTGTCTTCATGACACAAGGCTGGACTTCCTTATTCTAAAACACACCTTTGAAACTGTCCAACTCCATAAACAACTACCCCTTGTTGTCCTTTACAAGCATAGTCCTTCTTTTCTTGGATTGTTGCTCCTTCCTTTGTTTTTGGCATTTTTTTAGCTCCATTTTCTTGATATTTAGTAGCTAAAAATTCATAATCATACAAACAATTAGGTTAAAATACATTACAATTTCCTTCTTCACTTGATGTCATTGACATCTCCTTTCTTTGTTACTCCAAGCACTCCATCATCCCATTGTTGGTACTATTTTATTGCTACCCTTTTCTCTTAAAAATCCATCATTTATCTATCATTTTTCTCCATAAACTTCCCATAAGTCCATTGAAATTGATTAGTGAAGCATTATAGTTGTTATTTTGCATTAAATTTAATTTATGAGTTTTTATGTTAAAATTTGGAATTTTTCAACAAAATTATGGGATGTAGTGACTTCCTGTAATCATTTTATGTTGTGACATGTGACATGACAGGAAAATCGAAATAGAAGGCATGGATGTGATCTAGGATGTACATATATGGTTGAAAATCTATTTAGCATCGAATTTGGGGTTCCTGGATATATGGTCAAAGTCGGTCAAACTCAGCCTCTTCAGCAGAAAAATCAGAAGCTATAATGATGTACTTGATCTTTTGCTTAAAGTTAGGAATTCTAAACTGATTCGAACTATGTTGGAATCAGTTAGGATGAAGAAGGAACGAATATAGCCTTCTAGTTGTAAATTTTAATAAATAGGAGGATTTTGATTAGAGATAGGATGCTAGTGAAAACGTTGAAGAAATCAGACTTAAGACTGTAAAACGTATTCCAGATCTCTGTTTTGAATGTAATCTATTTCCAGAACTTAATGAAAGGAAGAATTTCATCAATCACAGTGTTTACGAGTTAAAGGTTTATCATTTGAAGTTATTAAAGTGTGCCATCAGAGCGTGGAAGGGCCCTACGTAAAGATTGGTACACTTTCTTTTACGTTTTATGTTTCATAGAGTTTAGTTTTCAGATCTGAACAGCGTATTTCATTTCATTGCTTGTGAGTTCATTCATTTAATTAGAAGTTCTTGAAATGATTGTTATTTTATGATTCATAGTAATAGCTTGAAAATTCAATTGCAGAATTATTGAATCATTCCTTGTAAAAAGGTGTAATCGAGCATTGGATTTCAAAATATCTCTATGAACTCTGTTTGTTTTTATGAATTTGATTTCTAGAATGTTTAGTGTGTTATCTTAAAGGATTTTTTGTGAAACATATCCTCGTAAGAGGATTGAAAAGCTCAGATTAGTAACACTTTGTTTTTTTAAGATCAGTAGATTAAATTTGATAATATAAGTGTTTAAATTGTGAAAAGGAAACATATTTTAGCCTCTTGTAAAGGAGTACTGGAGCCTGTCACAATTAGACATTTATTTAAACATATAGAACAGAACCTTTTAGGTCTAAAAATATTAGATGTGCCTCTAAGACTACCTACCTTGGTCGACATTAAATTGAGTCTAATCTAGAATCCTAGATTGGTCTTTACATTTTGGCGCCGTTGCCGGGGAGGCGCAACTAGAGGAGTTCTAAAAAAAAAAAAAAAAAAACTAAAAACCAACAAAAACATAGATTTAATTTTAATTCATCATTTTAGAAGTCATGTTTACATATGTCTAGACCTAGAGATGATAAGGGCAGATTCATAAAAACCCCCCATCCAAGAACTAACCCACCACTAGGAGCAGATCCTTTAGAAAGAATTGAACACACAACACCAGCTGGGAAAGTCACTGTACAAGAACTAGAGGATAAACAAAAATCAGGCCAAAGACTTACACTTATAGAGAGACAAATACTATTGGCATACGAAGCAAAGAAGAAACACCTTCCTGAATCCTCTACAACAAGAGAAGGCATCAAAACAACTCAACAATCTCTCCTTGAACCTACTGTTATTGAACAAATTCAATTAGGAGAAAAACCAACACAACAACTTCTCTTTGAAACAAGTGACACTGAACAAGAACTTAAAACAACAGAGGAACCTATCAAAATGGCTGAGGAAGGAGGAGGATCAACAAGAGGACCTACTCCTGAACAACTTAGAGAATATGAGAGACAGCAGGAGGAAAGAAGAAGACAACGAGAAATTGAACTGAAACAAAAACAAGATCAAGATCAAAGAGAGGAGGAAGAGTCAACCTTTAAATTTCCTATTCAAGAACCAGGAGAAAATCATGATGAGGAAATCAAAATGAAAAACATACCTCCATCTGTATTACCAAATTTTTATGGCATGGCTTCAGAACATCCAGATTCATTCTTGTTTGAATTTGACATAGTATGCCGAACATATGGTTACACAGATGATGCCCATAGGCTTAGACTCTTCCCAGCAACATTAAAGGCATCAGCATTAAGATGGTTCATGGGACTTGGTGAACATGCAATAACTGATTGGGATGGCATGCGAAAAATATTCCTAAAGAAATACCAACCTTATTTTAGATCGAAAGATTCTAAAGATGATATCTTCAGAATGAATCAACAAGAGGATGAAACTTTAGAGGAATATTTGGAACGATTTTTCTACAATTTACAAAAATCAAAACATAGAACCATGTCTCTTGATCTGATTCAAACAATATTTTTGAAGGGCATTCGAGAGGAATACTTAGATGATCTTAATTTGATGGGAAAAGGTGATATTTCCACCTTACCTTTTGATGAAATTGCTGACTTATGTGAAAAGTATTCCAGGAGCAAAGCTAGAAATGGAAAAAGAGCTATATCATCCAAAGCCACAAAATCTGCTTCAGCTAGTGTCACAAGGGCTAAAATAGGAAATATATTAGAAGAATTCAAAACAGACCTATTGAGCACCTTAGGAAATCAAATTGACACTATGAAAACAAAGAAAAGACAAGAAGAAGAAGATCAATTAATGGTTGTCTTTTGTCCAAAATGCCAGAAGAAACATGCTTTGAAATATTGTCCTTTAGAAAACATTCAAGTGTGTGCCTTTTGTACTGAAAATCATGATATATTTCATTGTTCTAAAATAAAGATTTTGCAGAATTGTAACATGGAAGCCAATGCAGATTTGGAAAATGTGTATTTCATGGGTGCCAAGAGACCATGGCAGCCAAGACCTCCACCTCCAGGTATGTTTCCAAATCAGAATTTTCAATTTCCTGCACAAGATCAAATGTATGTTCAGAATTCTTGGAATGTACCCATGCCATGGCAACACCAAAATTACCCCCAACAACAATGGAAACCATTTCAGCAATACCCATCATATCCTCAACCATACTCATCATATCCTCAACCATATCAACAGTATAATCAGCCATATCATCAGTATCCTCAAACATATCAACAATATCCTCAGCAGCAAGTTGTTCATCCACCCCAAAACATTCAACAAACATTGCCTGCTCCTCCACCAATAAATCCACCCCAATTACAACTTCCATCTAACCAACCTCCTAGACCCACTTAGATTCCTACCCAACCTGTACCAAATCCAAATAATAGAGCATAAAGACCAGCTTATAGTGTAGATGAGGGACCATCATATCCCACATTACCTTTACAAAATATTGAGTTGAGGTCTGGTAAGGTACTTCAAAAAGAACTTCCCATAGCTGAGAAACAACAGGAAAACAAAAACAATGAAAATGAAACACCAAATCAAAAGAAACAAAATGAAGACATCAAAAATAAACAAATCCAACCATTGCAACCACCACCTTTTCCGGAAAGATTGATCCAACCAAAGCTTCCCATATCTTTACCACAGTTTGATGCTTTAGATGAGCTGAAGAATGTCTATATAAAAATTCCACTTCTCCAAGCCATAAAAGACATTCCTATATATACTAAAGCAATTAGAGAGTTATGCCTCAAGAAGCCTACAAGAAAAAGACTTGATCCACAAACAATTCACGTTATTGGACACCTAGCTGGCCTTATGTCAAACACTATATCAATGGAAAAGTATGTTGATCCTGGCATTCCCAGAGTCACTACAATCATCAACAACATACCTATTCCAAATACTTTAATTGACTTAGGGGCAGCAATAAATGTGATGACTCTTGACACAATGAAGACACTACAACTGAGAAACTTGCAATACACACCAATTGTTTTAGAACTAGCTGATAGGTCTAAAGTGATTCCTGAAGGAATTTTGGAGGATATAATTGTTTCATTGGACTCTTGGGAGTATCCAGTGGACTTTTTAGTTCTTCAACCAAAATCTAATTTAGGAGGTCACCCTATCATTCTTGGTAGACCATGGTTAGCAACTGCTGATGCATTCATAGGGTGTCAATCAGGTAATATGATCATTTCACGAGGAACTGAAAGGAAACAACTCACTCTTTACCCATCGGCACAAACACCAGCAGTAGCAAACAACTTATGGCTTGATGATAAATACAATGATAAGGAAGAAGTTCAATCTGTTTTTAGCATCAATCAGATCTATGATTTTCATGAAGATAATAATGATGATTTGATAGAATTGTTCCTTTCTAAACCTGAAATGTCTGAAGAAATAAGAAATGAACAATACCATGCTGCAGATGAATTTTTGGCACAAAATTTTCAAGAAATATGTACACTCCATTCTTTGCAAACATCATTTCAAAACATTTTTCCCATTCAATCTATCACAAACACTCAGAGTAAGACTATAGAGATTAGTCCGGGCAAAACATTGAATATTAGCACTCACCTAGACTTATCTCAGGAAGAAAAATTGATTCAATTATTGAGAAAGTATCAGCAAGCATTTGCTTGGGACTACACCGATATGCACGGAATCCACCCTGAAACATGCACTCACCATATCTACACAGATAATAATATAAAACCGGTGAGGCAACCACAGAGAAGAATGAATCCCATTCTTCAAGATATTGTTAGAGAGGAATTGCAAAAACTATTGAAAGTTAATTTTATATATCCTATCTCTGACAGTCAGTGGGTATCACCATTGGTAGTAGTGCCCAAGAAAAATGGCAAGTGGAGGATTTGTGTTGATTATAGACAATTGAACAAAGCAACCCTCAAAGATTATTTTCCACTACCATTCATCGACCAAGTGCTAGACACTTTAGCTGGGAAATCATCATTCTCTTTTCTTGATGGTTTCAGTGGCTATAACCAGATCAGGATAGCTTTAGAGGACCAGGATAAGACCACTTTTACTTGTCCCTGGGGCACTTATGCCTATAATGTTTTACCATTTGGACTTTGTAACACTTCAACTACATTTCAAAGAGCTATTTTAGCTATTTTTGCTGATTTAGTTCATGAATGTGTTGAAGTTTATATGGATGATTTTTCGGTTTATGGTAATTCATTTGAGCATTCATTAGAAAATCTTGAGAAGGTTTTGAAGAGATGTATTGAAGCTAATTTGTCCTTGAGCAATGAAAAGTGTTTTATGATGCTAGATGAAGGGATAGTATTGGGTCACTATATTTCTTCTCAAGGCATTAAAGTTGATCCAGCAAAAATTCAGATCATTGTCAATTTGCCAATTCCGAAGACTCAAAAAGAGGTAAGAAGTTTTCTTGGGTATGCAAGCTATTATAGACGATTTATTGAACATTTTAGCAAATAGCTCTACCTCTGTTTAAAATTTTAGCAAAAGATACACCTTTCAACTAGAATGAAGATTGTCAGAAAGCTTTTGAAACACTCAAAGAAAAACTATCAACCACACCAGTCTTAAAAGGACCTAACTGGATTCTACCATTTCACATCTTTTCAGATGCATATGATACTGTAGTAGGTGCTTCTTTAGGCCAAAAGGAAGAGTCTTTCAATTATGCTATCTATTTTATCAGCAAAAATCTAACACCTGCAGAATTAAATTACACAGTCACTGAAAAAGAAATGTTGGAAATCATACATGCTGTAAATAAATTCCGACACTATATCACTGGTTATGAGGTTTTTGTACATACAGACCACTCAACCATTAAATATATAATGAATAAACCAATCACTAATGGCAGAGTTACCAGATGGTTGTTATTACTACAGGAATTTAATATTACAGTGTTAGATAGGCCAGGTAAGGAGAATCAGGTGGCAGATTTTCTTTCTAGACTGCAGAACTCAGGTGAGATTGTTCCGGTTAAAGATTCTTTTCCAGATGAAAACCTGTTTGCAATTTCAGTAGTAGATCCATGGTATGCTGACTTAGCCAATTATTTGTCCACAGGAAAGACACCTCCACATTTTACTACAAAGGAAAAGAAGAGGCTGATCAAACAAAGTGCTAGATATTCATGGATCAATGGAGATTTATTTTACACCGGTTATGATATGATTATTAGAAGATGTGTAAGAAATGATGAAATAATTGATATTTTAAAATCTTGTCATGACGAACCGTGTGGTGGGAATTTTGCAGCCAAGAGGACAGCATTCAAGATTCTCAGCCTTGGCTACTACTGGCCATCTATTTTTAAGGATTCCAAGAGGTATGTGAAGAGTTGTGACAGTTGTCAAAGAATGGGCAGACCCACAGCTTCGGATGAAATGCCACTTCAGCCCCAAGTACATTTAGAGCCATTTGAGAAATGGGCTCTAGATTTTGTAGGCCCCATCAATCCACCATCAAAGGGAAAAAAGTACATCCTAGTATGTACTGATTACGTGACAAAATGGGCTGAAGCAAAAGCATTAGTCCGAGCAATAGAGCAAACAGTGGTAAACTTCCTCTTTGAAGAAATTTTTGTAAGGTATGGAGTACCTAGGGAGATAGTCACAGATCAGGGTACTCAGTTCACTTCAAAGTTAGTCCAAGATATCACAGAAAAATATAATATCAAGCACAGAAAAAGCACACCTTACCATCCACAGGCCAATGGCCAAGTGGAGTCAACAAATTAAACTTTGGAGGGGATTCTTACTAAAACAGTATCAATGAACATAAAGAATTGGGAAGAAAAACTCAAAGATGCACTGTGGGCTTACAGGATTACGTGGAAAGACACTACTGGATTTACACCATATCAGTTGGTGTACGGAAAAGAGGTATTGCTTCCTATCGAATTTCAAATACATACTTATAAGATGGCTGCAGATTTAGGAATTGATCTCAGTGAAGCACAAAAGGAGAGAATTATGCAATTAAACCAGTTAGATGAGATGAGACAGCAAGCAGAAGAGAGAACAATCCTAATGCAGAGACAGAGGAAGCAGTGGCATGATGCACACATTAAGAAAAAACAGTTTAAAGAGGGAGACTGGGCTTTACTCTTTGACTCTAAATTCAGAGACCATAAAGCCAAATTTACAACACATTGGATGGGCCCATATGAAATAGTTGAAGCATATGACAATGGATCAGTCAAACTTACAACAATTGATGGAGATGGTTTGAGCCTTACCTGCGCGGACGATAGGAGCAACAACGCGTCGGCAGCAGCAGCGGGGTGGCAACAGCAGCACCAGGGCGTCGGCAGCAACTTCGCACGAACATGGTACACCGCAATAGCAACGCGCGAAAAATGAAACAGTAAACCATAAAAACTCGCGGGCGATTTATTTATAGAAAATAGTTCGGCTGAACTATTTTAGAAGTAAAACTTCGGCCAAACTCATAGTTCGGCCGAACTTTAATTGACGGTTTTCCAAACTCCAGAAAAAAATTCTATTTGCCAGCGCCGTTAGTGTGTCGTCATTGTTAACGGAATCTAGAGTTCGACCAAACTTTCTAATAGAGTTCGGCCGAACTTTGTAAGAGTTCGGCCGAACTTGTGAAAATGTTCGGCCAAACTATTGTTGGAAAAAAATTTCGGGCCCCGATTCTCACAAAAGTGTAACCCAACTTCACGTTTCCACCCCAATGCATTATCAATCTGCCCTATTTTCTATTACAGAGTCTGACTAAAATTTTGAAGGCTATTCAGAAGCACAAAGGTAATGAAGACAGGAGTTTATATCATTTTGGTTTGATTAAAATACTAATTGAATCTGAGTTGCAGAGAAGAGGAAAAACATGGAAAGGATTCTTAATTGATAATCAAATCAAAGATAGAGAAGAAGAATAGAAGAAGCAAGGAAGCATGGAATTGATGATTGATGGTGATGAAGAAATCCCTGAGCTTAAGTCAAGTAATGTTCCTCAACCGAGCAGTAGTGTAAAGACAAGAAGGCAGAGGCAAGAAATTGCCAAGAGAATTGAAAAAGATAAAATCTTCACTACTTATAAGAGAATATCAAGGAGAATGAAAATGAGTCAAACACAAGATGAGCCACTAGAGCAGAATGCAAGCATACCAATGGAAATTGAAAGTAGTGAGTCAGCACATGAAGCAGAGATGGAAACTGGAAGAAATGAGAAAGAAAAGGAAGAACCAATACCTACAAATAAGAAGCAGAAAAGGTTAGAGAAACAGATTGAAAGGCTGAAAGAGGAATTGATGGAAGCAAACCTGTTAGAGAAGGTTATCAAGAAGGAAAATGAAATGCTGAGAGCTAAAAGCAAGAAAATACAGCAGAAAAATGAGAAACTGAAGAAAAAGATCAAGGAACTTAAGACTGACCAAACTGAAATATGTGATTGGGCAACAAAATGGTATACTCGGAAAAAGATTCTCAAGGAAAAATATAAGAAGTTAAAACATCAGTCTCAAGTTCAGAAGAATGCCAGAGTTCAGAAGAATGTGGATATATTGTTACAGGCATTAGAGGCACAAGCAGAAATAGATTTTAAGGGGAGCACATCAGGATTAGCATGAGGACATGCTAAATCATTGAGTTTGGGGGAGATGTTGCTACTATTTTATTGCTACCCTTTTCTCTTAAAAATCCACCATTTATCTATCATTTTTCTCCATAAACTTCCCATAAGTCCATTGAAATTGATTAGTGAAGCATTATAGTTGTTATTTTGCATTAAATTTAATTTATGAGTTTTTATGTTAAAATTTGGAATTTTTCAACAAAATTACGGGATGTAGTGACTTCCTGTAATCAGTTTATGTTGTGACATGTGGCATGATAGGAAAATCGAAATAGAAGGCATGGATGTGATCTAGGATGTACATATATGGTTGAAAATCTATTTAGCATCGAATTTGGAGTTCCAGGATATATGGTCAAAGACGGTCAAACTCAGCCTCTTCAGCAGAAAAATCAGAAGCTATAATGATGTACTTGATCTTTTGCTTAAAGTTAGGAATTCTAAACTGATTCAAACTATGTTGGAATCAGTTAGGAGGAAGAAGGAACGAATATAACCTTATAGTTGTAAACTCTAATAAATAGGAGGATTTTGATTAGAAAAGTTAGCTAGTGGAAAACATTGAAGAAATCCAACTTAAGACTGAAAAGCGTATTCCAACACTCTGTTTTGAATGTAATCATTTCCAGAACTTAATGAAAAGCAGAATTTCACCAATCACAGTGTTTACGAGTTAAAGGTTTATCATTTGAAGTTATCAAAGTGTGCCATCAGAGCGTGGAAGGGCCCTACGTAAACATTGGTACACTTTCTTTTATGTTTATGTTTCATAGAAATTAGTATTCAGATCTGAGCAGCGTATTTCATTTCATTGCTTGTGATTTCATTCATTTAATTAGAAGTTCTTGAGATTATTGCTATTTTATGATTCATAGTAGTAGCTTGAAAATTCAATTGCATAATTATTGAATCAGTCCTTGTAAGAGGTTTAATCGAGCATTGGATTTCAAAATATCTCTATGAACTCTGTTTGTTTTTATGAATTCGATTTCTAGAATGTTTAGTGTGTTATCTTAGAGGATTTTTTGTGAAACATATCCTCGTAAGAGGATTGAAAAGCTCAGATTAGTAACACTCTGTTTTTTTAAGATCAGTAGATTAAGTTTGATAATATAAGTGTTTAAATTGTGAAAAGGAAACATATTTTAATCTCTTGTAAAGGAGTACTGGAGCCTGTCACAATTAGACATTTATTTAGATAAACAAAACAGAACCTTTTAGGTCTAAAAATATTAGATGTGCCTCTAAGACTACCTACCTTGGTCGACATTAAATTGAGTCTAATCTAGAATCCTAGATTGGTCTTTACAGTGTGTTTTACATTCATTTTGGATTAGTCTCTTTGTATGTTGATCATTTCATTTGGGTGTCTATATTTTTCCTTTTAGTGTAACATCGCATTATTGATCCTCATTCATACAAAAGAACAAAATTTGCATTTTTTCTCTTTATTTGAAAATTAAAAGTACTGTTTTGCATTAGTAGGTTTCTCCTTCATTAGAAAAGTGAAAAAGAAGAGAATCAATTTTCGTTATCTGCTTTGGCTGGGTTATGAGCATGAAGGAAAGTGTTATTCTCTCATTCGATTGATTTCTGCTTGTTGTGAACCTCTATCCCTCTCTTAGATAGTTGTTCATCAAACTAAAATGATATTCTTTCTCTCACATAGTTATGCGTTAGAGATTTGAAATTACATTTGGTAAGGCCTTGAAAATGAAACGTAATTTAAATATAAAATTTAAAATGAACTCAATCAACCTAAGGAAGCATTGAAACTAACCGCTCACACTTAGAGGTCTAGGCTAGTGATGTGTTCCGGCGTCATTAAACCTAGCAGTTGTCGCTTTCCATCTAGCATTAGAAAGTGTTAGTACAAACTTGTGCTCCCTGCATCATCGCGTATATAAAGGGAGACCCTCATAGGTTGCAATCCTTTATCCATAGGAAGCCAAGTCTACAACCTCGTAACTGTGATACAACGAACACAGCATTCGGGGAGACTTCCTGGACGTACATTAATTCCTTATTCATTTCTCTTTCATTTGATCACCAAGGTGATATAGTAGTTCATGGGAGCTTGGTACACCCTCTTGCTTAGTGTTCATGAGTAGTAATTTCTATCTTTCCGCGACTCTTTAAAATTTGTAAAGATCAATGAAAACTATTCCTTTCATGCTCGTCCAATTTGAAAGTGACTAAAGTCACCTTTTATCCTTTTCTCGACTCTTAAAACATGAAAAGGAAGAGTTTTATTTCAGTGTCATAAAATTAATTACCCATGATCACATGCCCATTAACATATTTTATCAGCTCGTTCATGAGTAATTCCTTTGTTATTTTTCTTAAAGTCTCGAATTGATTATTTATTTTCTCTACTTCTCTTTGAGACAAAGTCACGGTGGACGAACCACCAGTTTCATGATCCTCTTCATTACCTCGTAGTGAAGAACCTTCCTCAGAGTTTCTTCAGAGACACCTCAGTATGTTGGTACTCTAGGCTACTGGTGTACCATTATTCCGAGTGTTCAAACTCTTGCCACTCCATCTCCCCTTGAGGGAAAATTTGATATGAATTGGCAACCTCTAGACGCTTGGGACTTTTTAAGGGGAGATCCCTCACAACTGCCTGTGTCACCATCAACACATGCTTTACTTGCCACTTCTCATCGCCTTTCATAGACAATATGTCTTCATCTGATATGGATTCCACAAGTCATCTCAATAGTGAGGAGACTTATGCTTCTATCGGAGAATATCAATTCCCTCTGAAGAATTTTCCTTATGTCTGGGGTCTACTTTCCTCTCAGCCTTCATCCCTCCCGGCTTGTTATCACTCTTTGGGTTAGATGATTTATGGTGATACATCTTTGTATCAGAATATAATATGGTCAAGTACCTCATCTCCTTTTGTGGGGTCATTTATGTCGGGTCCATCCCCTTCGACTCCCATCGTGTCGACGGTGGTTACATCTGTCCCAACCGAGCCCATTGTTTGTACGGCTTCCTTTGCACCATCCGCTATTGTGATTCCATCATTTCCACCATATTCTACTATTACTGGAACACTCCCTAATGCTTATGCAATATCTGTTTGACCTATTGTGAGTGATTCACAACTTCACATATCGGGAGTCCATTAGCCTATTGGTAGTGCACCTATCTCCTTTAATCCTATTTCTAGACGTTTGACATATGACCAGTATATGATGGCTATTCAACAATATAATTAGTTCCCCCAGGGTTCTCAGTAGGTCTAAGCTCCCATCAGTCCTCCACATTACTATGATGAGCATGGGAATCACATCTATTACCATGGGCCTCATCTGCAGGGTCCATTGTATGTTCAAAACCCTCAAATGTCAGTTTAATCCAATCAGTTCATGTACCTCTAGGGATAACCCTATGGTCCTCAAGGCCAACCCTCTCTTCTATAGGGCCAACCTTCCATTCAGCACGGACAAGCCTATGGTCCTACTGGTCAACCTTATCTTCGACAGGGAGCGCCTTATGTTCCCCTGGGGCAAACCTATCCATATTAGGGAAAACAATTTGTGCAATAGAACCAGCCATACGTCCAACAAGGCCCAAATTTTGTACAACAAGATTAACCATCCACTAGTCAGCTGGGCCAACCTGGTCTTCATGGGCAACCTGGCTCATCTCAACCATCTAACCAACCTCTACCCCAGGGGAAACCTGGTGGATCTCAACATCCAGGCCAACTTGCACCCCAGGGACAAATTTTTCAACCTCAGTACCCAGGAAAACCTGCACCCTAGGGACAGCTTGTTAAACCTCTGTATTTGGGCCAACCTACACCCTAGGGGAACCCCGTGCAGCCTCGAGGCCAACCTTTCATTCCTCAAGGCCAACCAATGGTTTCCCAAAATAAAACTTTGATGGTACAAGGTCCACCCCAAGGCACTGCTTACATTCCGCAAAAAGATCCATATGTTGCTCAAACTGGACCTCAGTGGTTCACTCAGAATTAATACCCTGGTCCTCAACGAGTGTATGAGTAGAATTAGCAAAATTATAAGTCCGGAGAAGACCCCCAGGGGCATGTTATGACGTACCATCTTCAGTGCTCCTCTAACTCTTGGGTTGATGATTCTATCCAACTATGTATTTTCTAAAGGAATCTCACCGGTGTCCCTGTGAAGTGGTACATTGAAATCTCTCGTGGCCTCTTTCAAGATTTCCTCTGGCCATGGCCATTCTCATGCACTTCCAGTTACTAGTTCGTTATGAAACCGGGACGCACCTCCTAACATCTTTGAAACAGGATCAGGCCACTCATATCTCCGATCATATTCATGAATGGAGGCGGCATCGTCATCAAGTTTGATATTCCTAATAAACTTCTGACTGATTGGTTCACTACGTCTTTTATTGGTCCGATTTATAAGGACATCACTATGGGGGCATGTGTTATTGAGGAACAAGTGGTCGCTTGTTCCCAATACCTCAATCTCATGTACTCTCAATCCGACACGCTTTATGAGCTCTTGCCCGATGCTCTGTGACATGGAACTACCAAAACATTGACAACACCATATGTCTATGGTATCATTGGTTATGTGCCTCAAACTTCTCATAAGTATTCTCCCAATTCTACGAAGCAAAAATACACTTCTTCCACTGATACTTCTTCTCAACCTCCTCCTAATCCTTGTAAGACCGCAGAAGTGAATGCCGTCCAACCCAACCCTACAGATAAAGCTTCCAAAGGTAAGAAAACGGGTAAAGGCAAGGCCAAAGCCGATACCCCGAAAGAGGATTCTCCTAAACCCAATACTGACGATGGCTCGAAACGTAAACTTAAGTACCCATTTCGGATATGTGACGATGAGAATTACACCAAGGGTTGTCCATGACGGGACGAGGTGAGTAGAATTCTGAAATGCACTCAAGGAACTCCGGTTGTTCTTAAAGAACCATTACCATTCAAAAAAATTCAACTGATGGAGCAACCTCAGTCCTTTACCCATTTTGGCTGTAAGGTTTTCATGATGAATGGTGTTGCACCCATCACTGTTTCTACCAGATCGAAAGATTATACCAAACTGCACCAGGTAGCAGGGAAAGAGATCATAGATGGTCCTCCTTCCCTGCCTACTTCTAGTCCTTTCCAAATTGAAAGGCCTAGTCCTGAGCCCGTTGTACGACAACCTTTTAAAGGCTTACTCCATAAGTCTTCCTATAACCCGAATGCCCATGCCACTCAGAATTACAGTATTTTTGAGGATTTGGCTCAGGCACCATCTACTATGTTCGTGTTGGAGGTACTTTGGAGTTTTCCATCACAACCAAAGGCTTTTCTATCTGCTATTGGAGGGGTTGACCCCGCTGATTCAATCCTTATCACTTTTGATCTTGAAAATTTTGTTCCGTGTCTCCCTCACGAGCTTGCGCTGATTTTCCAAGTTGGGATTAATGGTAAGAATATGCATCAAGTAGTCGTGGACGAAGGTGCATCTACTTGCATCATGTCCGTTGCATGTTGGAAAGCCATTGGTTCTCCAGCCCTTAAACAGTCTCCAAACACTTTAGAAGCTTTCAAGGGATGGGAATATCACCCTCTTGGTGTCCTCACCAGCCTACCTATAATGTTAGAAGGAAAAATGGTTAATGTTGAGGTTGAAGTCATTGATGCCAAGCTCAATTATAATCTTATCCTCGGTTTTAGTTGGAATCATGCCATGCTATGCGTCCCATCCACTCTCTTTCATGTTCTTCACTTCCCCTATGAAGGAAATATCATCACTGTCGATTAGTTATCATTTTTTCCTTCTACCTCCTTCGAGAGAAAAATTCTATACATAGACCATATTCCTACACCTTATGAAAGCATTGGGCTAGGAATTTTCAAAGATCCCACCCTTATGGGTCTCTTTTCTCTTCCTCCACCCAACGCTGCTTAGGCCAATATCATCTCCACATCTCCCAATCCCTAAATCATCCCTTCGCCTGAGCTGGTTGATTTGTTTGATGATGCGATGTCATTAAGCCCAATAGAAATTAATTATTGTGAAGTTATTTTGGCTTCAGATACTTCACCCTCTCATCATACTCCTTCAAGTGTGTCGCTCGACACATATTATCAATACCCTTGGCTCGGTGATTCGGATTCTCCTGATCCCTTGAATGAGATGTTTCCAACTAATGAAGCCATCGTCAAAACCATGTCTCTAGAGGATCTTCCCTGGGACGATAGTCATCTTGTTCCTCCTTTATGCCTGGGCTTGGGTCCATGTATACCTGTATTGAGAAATTCGCTTCCCAAGCTCTTCCCATCTGCTTCAAATGCCTATCTTGACACATGAAGTATTTGTGGATGGAAACATTGGCAATATTACTCAAGAGATTCCTATTAACATCTCTGTTAAACCGAGGGTTGTCAAGAACATCCATATTAGGGTGAGCAGTTGGATTGGTGAGATTGAGGTCTATATTAGTCTCTTCCGAGAGTTTCGACACGTTTTCTCTTGGTCCTACGAAGAAATTATCGACATCGATTTGAGTATGGTCATGCGAAATATCCCTACCTATCTAGATGTGAAACCTATTCGCCAACGTCTTTGTCACGTGCACCCTAGAAGGGAAGATGCCATAAAGGGAGAAGTTGAAAACCTTCTCAAATATGGTTTCATTTATCTGATCCCCTTGATAGATTTGGTCTCTAACATCATTCCTGTGGACAAAAATGAGGGTCCTCTTCGAGTATATGTAAATTACCATGACATCAATCATGATTTTCCTAAGGATAACTATCCCACTCCCTTCATCAACCAGACCATTGACAACTGTGCTGGGAGTGAGATATTTTCCGTTATGGAAAGGTTCTCTGGTTATAACCAGATCAATATTCTTCAAGCTGATCAACATAAGACCACCTTCATCTGTCCATGGGGTACTGTCGCATACAAGCCTTTTGGCCTTAACAATGTTGGTACCACATTCCAACGCACAATGTCATATTCTTTTCATGATATTAAGCACATTGTTCAACCTTACCTGGATGACCTTCCAACTCATTCCGCTAAGTGTAAGGATGAGCCAGATCACCTCCGTCAAATATTTCTTTGATCTAGATGCTACAACATTCGACTTAGTCTACATAAATTTGTCTTCTTCATCGATTTTGAAAGACTTCTTGGGTTTTTCATATCTAACCATAGAATTCATCTCAATCCTCTTAAGGTTGAAGCTATTGTCAATCTCCCCTCCCTTTCCTCTTTACATCAGTTGCAAATTTTTCAAGGAAAATCTAATTTCCTATGCCATTTTGTACTGAAATATGTGGAAGTAGACAAAGGTTTCATGCAATTTCTTAAGCAAGGCATCCCGTTCCTCTAGGATGAGATCGCCCAGAAATATTTCGATGCATTGAAGACTTTGCTTGTCAATGCTCCTTTGTTGCATCCTATGAACTATCATTGTGACTATTCCCTCTATTTGGTAGCCACATTGAGCACTATTGCCATGGTTCTGGTATAGAATGTTGAGAATGGTGATGAGCATGTAATTTATTATTTGAGCCGCAATCTTATCGATATTGAAACGTGTTATGCTCATGTAGAGAAATTGTCATTGGTAGTTATTCAAGCCCTCCAATATTTTTGCCATTATATTTTTCTTCGAACAAAAATCATGGTTTCATATTGCAACCCCATGAACTGTATGTTAATTCAAGAATTGCTGGTAGGGAAATAATCAAAGTGGATTTTTATCCTCCAAGAGTTCAATTTAGAGTTCACCACTGCCAAATTGAAGAAATCATTGGTTTTTGTCGAGTTGATATTCTCTTTACCTTCTGCCTTTGCTTCCTCTGGTTTTGAGGAATGCATTCTAGACCGCTTGATCCTAGGTACGGTGATATCATCATTTATCTCCATACTTCCACCTTCTGGTTTGAGTTGACGAAAGATGCTCGTCGACGTATCTTTCATCATTTGCAGCCTTACCACATAGTAGGAGATACTTTATACCACTTTGGAGCCAATTTTGTCCTCCGTCGGTGTTTGACCCTCAAGGAAGGTTAAAAATTCCTCAATGACTTCCATTCTGGTGCATGTGGTGGTCACATGTTTGGGTATGCTACCGTTCAAAAAATACTTCGTGCTGGATATTTCTGGCCTACCATTTTTAAAGATTGTATCCTCATTGTCCATAAATTTAATGAGTGCCAGATATATCACCACAAGATGTGCATGCCACTCGCTCACCTCAATTTTATCAATTTTATGACGTGTAACCCTAACTCAGCTGGGGGACATGGTTATATTATCATTGTCATTGACTACCTCACTAAATTGGTCGAAGCAATGCCTACAGTCATAGCAGACGGAAATATGGTTTCCCAATTTCTTCTCAATCATGTGATTACAAGGTTTGGTGTCCCTCAAGCCATTGTTACTGACCATGGCTCGCATTTTAACCGTTACATGATGGCAGAGTTGACTTCTAATTTAGGTTTGTGTCACGATAGCTCAACACCGTACTACCCCCAGGCCAATAGCCAGGTTGAAGTCGTGAACAAATTTTTAGTCACCATGCTTCAACATACGATTGGGATGCACAAGTCCAATTGGAATCTCATGCTTTTTTCATCTGTATGGGCTTACCGAAATTCGGTGAAGGATGCAAATGGATTCACCCCATTCTATCTTTTTTTATGGTCTAGAAGCTACCCTTATGATTGAATGCAAAATTCCTTCTCTCAAGATAGATATCGAATTACTGCCTAATATGTCGCCAGAGCAAGAATCTCTTCTATATTTGAAGAGGCTTGATGGAACTAATCGCTTTGTCTAGTCATATAAGCACAGAAAAAGTGGGTCAAAGCCGATTTTGACCATACAGTTTCCCCTCGTACCTTTGTATAAGGAGAGTTAGTCCTCTTGTATGATGAAGCTCATGATAAGCTGGGGCCAGGCCAATTTGAACCCATGTGCTATTGGCCCTACATTGTTAAGTGTTTTTTGTGGAATGGGGCCTATCAGATGATTGACTATGAAGGCTACCCCTTAGATCATCCCAGAAATGGGTTGTACCTCAAAAAATATTATGCATGAGCTTCTTATGCATGTATTTTTGTACATAAGTGTTTTTTTAAATTTTGTACAATTTTTGGCTTGGTGTGCGTTGCGAGTATTTTTTCCTACTTATTATGTATTTTCATACTCTGTAGATGTTTTTCACTCCTTATGTAAGTTTTGCTAATGGTTCTTCCCGCAGTACCCGAAATCTAGCCTCTGTGGCTTGGGTGATTTACGATCCTAATGGTGAGTTGGTAGACCTTTGAGGTATTTTTCTAGCATGTACAACTGGAAATGTTGTTGAATCCAGTGCAATCATTGAACTCATAACTGAAGCTATTTCTCTCAAAATTAATGAATTAATTTTGACCCTAGACTCTTAGCTCGTTGTTCTCCAGCCTAATGTGCATTATTATGTTAGAAACCCTCAAATTTTAAGGATGTATTTTCATTTTTGTTTGTTAGAAGTTAATTCTGATTATATCACATATCAGCATATTCCTAGAAGAATGAATGCGCTAACTGATGCAGTAGCCAATATTGTATTATATAAACATTTGCGAAAATTGTAAAAGCATGATCATCACATAGTAAGATTTAGATAGGAAAATAAGAATGTATATATATATATATATATATATATATATATATATATATAGATATATATTGTTTTCATCCATGTGCATCATAAGATAAAAAAATATTTGTGTTTTGGTTAGAACCGGAGACATTATGTCTCTCAAATATATGCAAAAATCAAACCTAGGCATCTAATTTGCATGCTTCTCATGATAACATGTCATTGCACGCATGACCCACTTTAGTATTCGGTGGATGCAGTTAGACACCCCTGCATTGTGCCTCTGGTAAGCATGAGGAACATCCTCGAATCTCACGTAATGTGGGATCCCACTTGTGAGTCGCTCCAAGTTGTGTGTGATCTCTTCTTCCTCGCTTCCCTCACCATGAGAGGCCGCTTCGAAATTGCATGGAACCCTTCGTGCTATGGCAGGTATCCCTATAGGTCTCTCTGGGAAAACATCAAAAACGCATGGATAAATGTCAGAACACATATATAACAAAAGAATCATAATACTCATGAAAATCAAAAAATGAGTTTTTACCCAAAGCCTCATCCCAGTCATCTCCATCTGGGAGTGGAAGGTCCAGATCACCCATGAAATTAGTGCTGGTGTATGGCCATTCCTCCACCACTACAAGAATTCATTAGAGCCAGTGGAAGAATTCTAGTCTCCATGAAATATGTTGACCACCTCCTAATCAAGGCATGAAATCTTCCCAATGGAGCATTCATGGCTCTCGTGCTGGTGGTGTAGGTACTATCATGTCCTGGCACTGGAATATCATAACTGTTCTAGGATGAATGGCATCAAGATGGATCCATATCCAGATTGTTTCAACTTTCCATTCTTGTACTTCATTAACTGATGCTTGAAGTTGATTTTTATAGCTTTCACCCAATTGTAGATGGTTGGAGCCATGCAATCCATGACAAGTTGATGTTGTATCTTCATAGCTTCATGAGGAGCCTAAGATCCAACGGCTTGAGTTATAGTGTGTAGAACTACCCTTTGTGCAAAATTAGGTACTGTCTGAATATCCACTTTGCCGCATTTTTATCCTTTCTTTGCTCCTGGACATACTCTGTCTATTAGCATGCCCATGCTATCTCCAAGAAGCCGAGTACGTGTCAGGATTGACTTATCTCCCCTCTGTGACAATCTAGTGATGAAATAAATGTCAGAGACTTTCTATCTCCAACTCTTAGTCATGAATAAAAAATATTTCTTGATCAGTGTCCCACACACTAATTAGATACTGAAATAATTTCAGCTGAGGTCTTAGACACGGTGTCAAGAAGAATCTCAAGATCCCACAGTTTCTCAGTGCATCCACGCATCTCTCATTTCCCATGGCTTATTGATCTTCTTCCCCAGGTTCTCGTTCTTTCCACTCTATGACCATCCCTGCAAAACCATAATTAAGGCTCCCATTAGCCACAACATTAACATTTTAACCATTTAAATCGAGAATTTTAGGAGAAATTTTATGCATTTTTGGCCGCGATGATTGGCATTGTTGTTTTGCAAATCGTGGCGTTGATTGGTACCTCCCCTTTGAAATTTTGCGGGGTTGGGCATGACTCTGTGCCTGGAGCCCGCGTCAACCCCCGCGACCAAGATATTACAAAAATCTCCCCAAAAATGCATCAAAACATAAATGCAGAGAATAGAAATGGTTTTAAAATGTAGGTGAGGATCAGAGCTCATACCTGGAGAAAACGGATTCATAAATGACCTCCTAGATTGCATTCTACCAACTCCATAAGTTCATAGTAAAAAGGGTGAAAATTTCTCATAAGAAAGTGAAAAGGTGAAAAGTAAATTTTTTTTACTATTTTCGTGATTTTATAACCTTTTCCAAACCCTAATTAGTTTTTTAGACAAGTTTTTCGATTATTTTATTATTTTATTTGAAAAATGGGTTTTATTTTTGTTTCTTGTGCAGCAACAGGTCCTAAAGATGATGAAGATGAAGCAACGAGTTGTATTTTATTAGTTTTTCAAACTTGATAAAAACACAAAAAAGGCACACCTTAAAGTCATCTTTCAACTCTTTTCCGACTCTTCAAAATTGAAAATATTATCGAGACTCTTGTCATTTTGAACTCGATAAAGGCTGCAAAACGTCATCTGCCCATTATATGTTTACCCCTTTTTCATGTTGGGACTGATTATTTACGAAAAAGGAATACCTTAGTCAAACATGGATAAGAGGTTCTCTCACATATTTGTTTCTACCTTTTCAGATCTATGAGACTACCTACAAAAATGGACCTACTGGAGTTTTCTATTTTTCTTCTTTTCAAACTCTTTAAACATGAAGAAAGCTGAGCTTTCCCTTTCTCAGAATCATTAAAACTAAATGACATCGAAAATCGTCACCATGACGTCTGAGTTCCTCCTTCCTAGGGATCATAAAATGTACTAGGATCGATTTTTTTGAAGTACAAACTATGACAAGCATATGCTATCCCCTTGAACCTTGTTTCCAAAAATAATTGTGGTACTTGCCAGAAATAGTAGGGGAAAATTGAACCAGTTCTTAGTCATGTCAGAAGTATGTCACTCTTGAACATGAAACTTGTTTACAGTTCATGTCGGTTTAGGGACATCCCAAGTTCGTCATTTTTCTTCCATTGGTTTAGATTATTTGTTTTGACCTCTCATATTCTCTTTGCCACATCACCATGACCTCAGATCCCTTGATGTCAAATAATGCCAAATTCCAGAGTCGTGTCACCAATATTTTCAGGAGGAGTTCCTTCTGCATTTTTCAACCCCTTATCCTCTATTTAATCCTGATTCAACATCATCTTATTCCTATGTATCATGTTGATGATGTGGGAAAAATTATGGCCCTCCTTTAACCCATCACTTCCTGTCAACTTCAGCTCATTATCCAAGAAGTTGACCTAGAGACTCCCTTCTGGTACCTTAGAGCTTGCATGTCTCAATGGAAATTTCTTTGCATTCGAGGGCTAGTTCTCATAATTCACCTTCGATCAAGTGATTTTGTGGGTGTTCGACTCCAACTCATTGTTCACATTCCACAAGTTGTACTAGTTTTACCTTGATACCATTGTCATTACCAGTGGTTTCTCTTGTGCCTATTAACAATTTTCATCATTGGCTAGTAATTAAGTGAATTTCTTGCATGTTCGACTTAATCTCCTTCATTCGCATGCTTGAATTTTTACTTGTTTGGGTCGAGATGGAGTGCAATACCCTGGGTTTTTCTGATTAAATCCAGGCTGCGGGATGATTTCAAATCCCAAACATCCTCCTCCACATTATGTGGAATCCAAAACCTCCTCCTCTTCTCCTATAAATTATTCTTCCTCACATTGATTCAGCCAGCTGAACAATCATTAGTTAATGTTGGTGTGTTGGAGAAAGCAGAGAAGAATCCATTGTTGAGAGAGAGAGAGTTTATGTCCATTGCCTCATTGAGTCTAATGAGAAACAAATGCCTGAGATGTGCCTGAATGAACTCGTCGAAGGAGATCTGCAACATCAAGGAATAAGGTTGTAAACTTATTTTTCATATATCAATAATACATGACTCATTTAGTTCCAACTTTGTTTCCATTTATATGCAAAGTGTTTAAGTCTCCTTGACTAGTTGAATAGTTGTAGATGAATGTATATGCTTGTATCCTATCATAGTTTTCTTAATCTTTGTGCAAGTGCATGGAAATCATCAGTAACGGAGCGCAAGGCATGAAGACAAAGATCGAAGGATCACTGCTGCATGTTAGGACAAGAGAATTGGATCGAGGTGGGATATCTATCCCAATGCATCTTTCATTTACAAATAATAAATTAAGGAATTCAACATGTTCGCTTGTTACTAGACCCACCCTAGAGCTAGAGGGATTGCCTCTGTCCATAGAGGTGATTTTCCTGCTCAACAAAAATCTATAAATATGTACAAAGTAATACTATCTTACGATAACCCTTTGGGTTGATAATTATACATACTCTAATGGTATCCACTTACAGTACCTTAGTTCTTATACAAAATACAATATCGACTTTGTATTTACTATAGTACTTGCAATGTACGATATACATATATGACACTGTATAATACACAATACTACTGCTGTAGATATTATTAACCAAGAAAATTCCACTAGTATACCATGACTTTAGATTTCAATATTGATATTTTATGTAACATGAATGAGGCATAGATTATTAATATAAATTCGGATCTAGCCTTTACTAAAGCATAAGAAGTTAAGAATAAAATATCAAAACGTGGCATACCAATTTGTAAATATGAATTTTCCACCCAACCACGAGCTTCTCCTTAGAGCTCTCCCCCGAACAGAGATCAGTATTTCTTAGTGTCGACAAATTTTTGTTACACTAGTGATGGCACTTTAATCCAAATTTATGTAGGAATACAACATAATAGACATATAACCATAAATACAAAGAGGCAGCAGAAATAACACTTCATTTCATTAACATCAAAGAACTGAAATTTTCTTACAGACATAATGGAAATAAACTAGCTATGGTGCTGGTATCGAATCTCTAAGAAGCGATGTGGCAGCTACAGACCTCTGAGTTATGTTACAATGAGGCTCAAGGGCCTATTTATTATTGAGAAACAATGGAGAACTCTAAACATCCAAAAACCTTACCCTAAGAGATGAAGCGCCAAAACTATGGGCCCAATTTGGGTAAATTGTTGTTTCAACTTCCCAAGGACGTAACTTGGGCATACGATCTCCGTTTAGTGCCTAAAAATGGCTCTAGAAATTCAAGACCCGAAAAACTACTAAAAATAGTAAGTTGTGCCGAATCTGAAAAACTGAAAGAGAAAATGGTGGGGCCCCAAGTGGAATAGGCTGGTGGCCACGAATATCCACCTGGATCATTGCTCCCCCCTTAGGAAGCAATGATCCCCATTGCATTGAGTTCCTCCATGAGATGAGGAAACTTCTTCTGAACTTGGTCCCTGGTGAACCATTTTCCTTGGTGCGGGAGTTGGCCAACTTTGACAACCCGATACAGTTGGATCTTCAGTTGGCGAGTGTTCTTGATTTGAATTTCCATGATAAAATCTATGGTGGCTTATTCCATGCAGTCTGGGTTTAACTCTTTTGGTGTTAGTTCTTCTACAATGTCAGAGGTGTCCAATAGAGGCGAGAAGTAGGGACGAAGGCGGTCTACATTAAATACTGGGTGCAGACCAAGGAATCGTGGAATACTGAGATTGAATTCATTACTCCCTACAACCTTAGTGATGGTGTATGGCCCATATCAGAGCGAGAGAAGCTTATGGTGGGGTCTACTGAGGTGCTCCTTCTGCAAATGTGGCCTCACTTTGTCGCCCACCTGGAACTTGTGTGGCACCTGATGTTGATCATGTCATTTCTTGTACTTAGCATTGGCTCTATCCAATATGTCATTAACCTATTGGCAGATGTACTGAATGTGTTCAATGAAGTTGTTTTCTTTGTTAGCTTCAGACTGGACATGAGCTGAATTGGCTGGAGTAGCCACAAATGGCATGGCTACGTCAATGGGACATAGTGGCTAGAATCCCAAGCCCACCTGAAAGGGGCTGTGACCGGTTTAGCTGTGGTCAGCCCGGTTATAACTATGTTGTACATAGGAGAGTATCTCATCCCATGTGTGTGGATGCTTTGAATTGTACATGTGCAGAATGTGTATAATCATCATGTTGATGACCTCTGTTTGGCCATTAGTTTGGCGATGGAAAGCTGTGGACTTGGTGAGCTTGGTGTCCAACATTGACCAGAGGCTAGACAAAAATGTGCTAAGGAAATTACTGTCGTGATCTGATATGATAGACTGTGGGATCCCAGAGTGAACCGACACTCATTCAAAGAAGAGTTTAGTAGTGGCTTCTGCTATGATATTATTCTTGCAGGCTGCCATAATGGCCATCTTCAAGAATCTGTCGATGAACACGAAAACAAAGTCATTTCCATGCATAGTAGAAGGGAGGACTAACATGTAATCCATAGAGATGGATTCCCCAGGTCGACTACGGGTAGGTAGCAGAGTATAGAGCTCTTGCTTCTTGATGGTCGGTTTGGCAATGGCACAAGCAGTGCAGGATCTGATGTACTTCCCGAAATCCTGTCGAAGGTTTGGCCAATAGAAATTGTTTTGTAGTACTACCACTATTTTATCAACCCCAAAATTCCCAGAGACTCGACTGTAGTGCGCTTCCCATATCATCTTGGCATGGTCACTTGAAGGAACACAAATGTGTCCCGTGTGACATAACAATGCATCTTGAAGGTGAAATTTGGAACTTGCGTACCCCCCAAGAGTGCCTTGTATGTGTAGCTGAATTCTAGATCACTCTTGTGGAGAAGCAGCCAATATGAAGTCTCATGCCCACAAGAGTTGAGAACTATGGTTATGGCCACGATCGGTGGTCGGCTGAGGCAGTCAACAACATTATTGGTGCTACCCTTCTTGTACTTGATGTTCAAATGAAATTGTTGTAGATATGTGGACCACTTCTGATGGCGATCATTTTGCAACTTCACTTATGTCTATATGAACTGCACGGGTCGATGGTCTTTGTGGATGATTGTTTCCTTCCCCAAAATGTAATGCTTCCATTGTCGACACACTCTCACAATGGAATACATATCTTTCTCATAAGTGGGATACTTGCGAACTGTGTCAGACAATGTCTCACTGTGATATGCCACTGGATGCCCCTCTTGAGTAGGAACTGCCCCAATAGCATAGTCAGAGGAATCTGTCTCGATCTTAAATGGTTGTTGCAAGTCTGGTAATGTGAGAAGTAGGGCAGAACAGAGGCGATGTTTCAATTGTACAAATGCCTTCTGTTGAGATTCTGACCCAAATAATTTTTCTTTCGCTCCTCCCTTGGTGACTTGACTCAAGGGCCAAGTGATATGAGAGAATCCCAACATGAACCTACAGTATAAATTAGCAAGACCCAGAAAGTTGCGAAGATCTATTAGAGTGGTTGGGGCTGGCCAATCCTAAATGACTTGGATCTTGGCTGTATCCACATGCACCGCCCTTTAATCAATAATGTATCGCAGATATTGAACTGAGTCATGCCAAAAGTCCACTTCTCCAAATTAGCACACAAATTGTGTTGCCGTAGTGTTTGGATGACTTCTCAGATGTGGTGGAGGTGCTCTTCCCAAGTCTGGATGAATATCATAAATTCATCCAAGTACACCACTACAAATGAGTTGGTGACTGGACGCAAGATGTCATCCATCAACCTCATGAAGGTTACGGGAGCATTTGTCAACCCAAAACACATGATGATCCATTTGAAAAGGCCCTCCTTAGCTTTGAAGGCAATTTTCCACACATTAGAGGGTTTGATTGGTACCTGGTGATACCCAGACTTCGAGTCAATCTTGCTAAAATATTTTTCCCCTTTGAGTCGGTCCAGAAGGTCATCAATCCGTGGGATCGGGTACCTATAATGGACAGTGATCTTTTTCAGCGCCTCATAGTCAATACAGAGTCTCCAAGTCCCATCCTTCTTCTGTACCAACACGATCGAGCTCCCACAGGGCGATGAACTTAGATGGATGTGACCTTTCTGCAGCATCTCTTGAATCTGCCTCTTGATTTCATCATTCTCCAGGAGTGCCTATAGATCGGTCCATTAGGTAGCAGTGCACCTGGGGTTAGGTCAATGTGGTGCTTGACCTGACAGTGTAGTGGCACCCCTATGGGTGAGGTGAAGATGTCCCTGTATTCCTCCACAATCTTGTCCATTTGCTTTTGTCATGCATAGGAGCCATGTGTGGAGGTCTTGGCCACAATCTTCTTCTTTCCCTAGTGGAAGATCATCAGGAAAATAGATTTCCTAGTTTTGGAAATGAGGTTACTGTATTGTTATGCAGTAACCAAAGAGATAGTGGGAGGCAGTGGTACCTCTGGTATCCTATACAACTTATTTCCCAAATTCACAATAACAGAGCGAGGTCGGGACTCATACACATCATGTCACTTCCACAAGTATGGTTGGCCTAATAATACATCAAAAACATCAATAGGAGAAATTTCACAAAATACCTCATCCGTGAAGGGCTTGATGCTATAGGGAAGGTGATACTGTTGGCTGACGCGGAGATCCCATCCTTGGTGAAGCCACCTGATGGTCTATGGTTGTGGGTACGCTTTTGTCGACAAGCCCAACTACTTCACGACCTTTGTTGAAATGAGGTTTTTTTGGCTCTCATTGTCGACAATGAACCATATAGGGGAACCCTTTACCCACATCCGGTAGTGGAAGAGACGCTCTTCCTCCTCTGGATCTTTTGGTTCCTCATTCTAGATATTCATAGTGGAAACAGTGGCATTGGGCTCCACATAAATAATCTTCTTCCCTTTGTCATTCCCCTCGTTAGGTTTTGAATCAGATTCAGAGCATGCATCTAATTCAGAAGCCCTCATCTCGGCCACCAGCGACTGTTTGGCTCGACACTCACTTGTGTTGTGAGTGGAGCTCTTATGGAACTCACATCACTTTCCCATGTCCTTCTTTGGCTTCACGGTGTTGTTCTTTGCTTGTGGCTTTGGAAGGTTGTCTTGGGCTGCCATACCTTGGCTTTGTCCTTTGGTTTGCAATTTGGGGGCACCTTTCCCTTGATTTTGATTCGCAGATCCAAAGTCTTGCTTTTTCTGTTTGAATTTTTGCTCAATCTTGGCAGCATACCGGTATGCCGTACCAAGTGAGGAGATGTCGAGGAACTCCAATTTCTCCTGAATGTATCTGTGCAAACAACCACGATACTTTAGCACCAAATTTTTCTCTGAATCTTTGATACCCAACTTTGTGCATAGGGTATAGAACAGAATCGTTAGCTCATGCACATCTTGATCCCTTTGTTGCTGCAGCATGGTCCATTGTATATAATTGTACTTATAGCTCCCCATGGGATAGTATTGTTCCTTTATGGCATCTCAAAAATAATTCCAAGTGGGTACGACTAAGAAAAGAGAGGGTTCTGCTCATCCTTTTTCTCATAGTAGGTTTCCCACCAGTCCTTGACATGGAGGGTAGCTTTGAGGAGTGCAAAAATAATCTTCTCTCAGTCGGAAAAGTCATGAACCGAGGAATATCCTTCTAATAGATTCAACCATCTATCTATGGCATCTGCATCTATTTGACCCTCAAATATGGGAATGTCAAAGTTTACTTGTACCTTAAAGGGAGTCGCACCTCCAGAGTGGCTACTGGATGAAGGTGCACTACCGGTGGGCAGTCGTTCAACGATCTGGGAAAAGTTATCCATCATCACATTCCTTTTTTTTTTAGGGCCTCCTCGAGCAATATTTTGATAGGATATCCTACTCCCTCATATTTATTTTCATCCCCCATGAGCATCCATTGGGGTTTGCGAGGCTGATCTTGCGAAGGTTCCACCAGATCGAGCCCTAACTCCTTATACCCCAACCTTGTTGGGGACATGCAAAGAAGGATCGAGAAAAATCAAACCACTTTGATAACACTGATCCAGATTTATGTAGGAACGCAATAGAATACACATATAACCATAAATACAAATATGCAGTGGAAATAACACTTCATTTCATTAACATCAAAGAACTGAAATTTTCTTACAGACATAATGGAAATAAACTAGCTAGGGTGCTGGTAGAAAATCTATGATAAGATATGTGGCAGCTACAGACCTCTGAACTATTTTATAATGAGGCTTGAGGGCCTATTTATTATTTAGAAACAATGGAAAACTCTAAACGTCCAAAAACCTAACCCTAGGAGATGAAACACCAAAACTATGGGCCCTGTTTGGGTAAATTGGTGTTTCAACTGAAAGAGACAATGGTGAGGCCCCAAGTGGAATAGGCAGGTCGCCACCAATATCCACCCAGATCACACTTTTAAGCCCACTTTCCCCAGCGAGTTTCCATAATGACATCCTGTTAGTATAGGTTGTTGTTTCCCATAACCTGGGCTTTAATTTTGTTATTTCCACAAAAGTTTACTTTAAAACTCACTTTTCCTAAACGCTATTTTTCTTACCTATTCCCAATAACTTTCCTCTTTAATGGGGATTCTTCTTAGATATTTTTATGCCATCTAATTTGATATTTTTATTTTCTCCAAAGGATTTTTTGCAGAATTTTGGGACAGTTTGAAATTCTATTCTATACTCATGGATAAGAATTTCATGATCTCAATTACTTAGTCTTTACAAACTTTCCATAACTTCCATAAATAATTATTAATTTAAAATGTTTCTGTGAATAGCATAATTGTTCCATAGGTCCACTTAGACCTTGTTCTTATTTACATAAATGTGAATGTTGTATTTTAGGGGTATTATATCAACCATGTTTATTATAACGTTTCTAGAATTTATCTTGCGGCGTATGTACCTTGGGTTAATAATGTTTATCCCTTGGGTTTAATATTATACCCTTGTGTTTAAAATATTTGGGTATTTAGTTTTAATCCCTTAGGTTTATTTTTCCCTCGAGTTTATCATATTTATCTTAGTGAACCATGTTCAAACGTTCCATTGTGACAAAGAATGCCTCTCTTTGGAAATCAACCCTATTGAAGCATGGTAACTCATGGTCCAATTTCACATTGTGATAAAGATTTTCTCAATATGAAAATCAACCAATGTCTCATTGTGACAAGATTATCTTAATATGAAAGTAAATCGTGGTCAATTATGTTCCAACATCACATTGTGACAAATATTTTCTCGATATCAAAATCAACCATGGTTTATAAGCATGGTCACATTGCGACAAAGATTGTCACTTCGACCAACATCACATCATGACAATCATGGTCATCCAAGGTCACACATGTTTCAACATCACATTGTGACAAATATTCTCTCAATATGTAAATAAACCATGGTCAACCATGGCCAACCATGGCCAAGAATTGTACAACGTTGCGTTGTGACAAACTTTGTCACTATATGAAAATCAATCATAGTCAACCATAGTTCAACATCACATTGTGAGCAATAGTATCTCAATATGAAAATCAACCATGATCAATAATGGCCAACCATTATCAAACGTTGCATTAGAATTCATCCCGTGGGTTTATAATATCAATCCCTTGGGTATATTAATCTAATGGTTCATATTTATAGGGTATAATATTATTGATTGGTTTAATAATATTAATTGTAGAGTCTAATATAAATCCCTTGGGTCTGCAATCATGGTTAAGCATGGTCAATGATGGTCCAATGTGACATTGTTCCAAACATTGTCTCAGTATGAAAATTAATATGGTCAACCATGGTCCAACATCACATTGTGACTAAGATTGTCTGTAATATCACTATTTTACTACTTTTATTTAGACATTTGCAATCCTAAAGGTTACTGCACCTAAAGGAAAACTATATGTGTGGACCTATTATTATTTTTAATTAATAAATGTGGAATTTTAATTATTGTGCAAAGACTAGAGTAAATTGGAGACCGGGATTTCAAGTCCATGAGGATGGAATTAAATCCAAAGACTTTCCCAATATCTCGAAAAATCCTCGGATAAAATAAAATAAAATAAAAATATTAGATTGGAGATTAAAATCTAAGATATACCTTAGTAAAGTGTAAATTTACTGAGAAGATGTGAAATAAAAGTAGAAAGAGGAAAAAGCTAGTTCTAAAGATATTTTGTGGAAAAAATAGAAGTAAAGCCTAGGCTAAAGGAAAACATCATCCTGATTTAACTAGACACAGTTATGGAAACATGTTGAGGGAAAGCAAGCTTAAATAAGCCATTCCTAGATAGACAAGTGATTGTCTACACTTTGGAGGAATTGGTCTTTGCTTAGGGGGAGAAGTAGATTAACCTCATGATTGGGTGGCAAATAGTCTTTAGCGGAATTGGTATGCATAGTTGTTAAATTATGTTTTATGATTATGTTATTATTATGATGATCGATTAAGATTTAGTATCATTTAGTAATGATTTTACCTGAAAATTGTGTATCTTGAATTATAAATCTATGTGATAAGATAATTTATTATTTAGGCATAAAGTTTCATATGTCTTTAATAGGAAAATAATTATAGGTGTTCTAGTCAATTTCTCTATATAGTTACAAAGACTAGTTAAATTAAATAACCAACAAATAGAATCTCTAAACCCAATTATAAGGGTTTAAGTCCGCCATTAGGTTTATGTTAATTACTATATTACACATATAAAATACATCATTAGGATTAGATATTATTCTAAGATGTTAAGCAAAACATGGTAATCCATAATAGAAATGCCTAGCCAATTCTGTAAACAAGAGGAATTAGAAATATGCATAGTCGGATTTATTTTATCAAATCAAGAAGGAAATTTTATGTACAAACTATGTACTTAAACTCAAACTATAAAAATTCATAAACATGGAAATATATATACCTCTACAAACAATATGGTGGACCAACACCTTGAAAGCCATCATACATTGAGAGGTAATATGTATAGAGAAACCATTATACATTCAAAATATTATATGGATTTAGAATCAATAAGCTATGAATTTTTCATAGACAGATATGCATTATGAAAATAATAAATAACAAATCATGTACATAAATGGTTCCGAGATTTAAATGACAAGAAAAATATATTAATATCCATGAAAAATATCAGTTATTACTGTCAAAGAAATATTGACTTACAGTCGAATATAACTGATATTAATTACAAAATTTATATATACATTGACAAAACATCAATTAATTTAGATGCCGGAATTTTTTACATGGTAGCGACCAACCTATAGATAGATGAAATTAAATTTATGGTCAAGTATTTTGCAAAATAAATTTGAAATGATGATAGTGTAAACTACGAAGGTGAAGTACTTGTACAAAAAATAACCCATATAGAGATGGGTTAGATTCAGATAAAAAGGAATCTAAAATAAATGGACATAATATTAAGAATTTTCAATATAATTAAATATAGAAATATACATTGTTAGCCAAGTATGAGGCAGTGAAGTTCTTTTGTTCATGAAATAATAAAATCAAACATAAAGGTCAGTAAGGTAATTGGGAAATGAAATTAGAATTCTGTAATAGTATGGGTTTATAGAAAATGCATTACATGAGTTTTGGTTGGAAACCATATACTAAGTATTTGATGTAAATTCATGAATTGTACGGAAGAAGGAAAAGAGGGGATTTCCTGGGTAATAAAACATTTTGTTAATCTAGGAGATTAACAAATGACCATTACTTATAGAACAAAATCATTCAATTACATTAAAGTATTAACTATTATTCTGAATGTTTTATACAAATTCATAAATAATGAATTATAAGATAAGAGAAATAGAATGAATATATAAAGAAAGGTAAGAAATGAATTAATAGAATACATATAGAAAATGAGTTAAAATATATATTCCATTGACTGGAAATATAGAAATCGACTCTCATTAAATCAAAAAAGATAAATTCAAGTCTTTAAAACAAATCTGTTGTACACAGATAATATAGACACACTACATATATTAAGTATTCAGTCAATTTCATTACAGTGAAATGTTGGAATCAAATTCCAATTTGTTATCAGCAACGTTGTAGTTTGTATGGAAAACGAAATGTGTTCTATGACAAACAAAAACCTTGAAGTTAAAGATTTTGTATATACATTAAAGATTCATTCCAAAAAAGTTAGTCGAATATTTATTTCTAGCCATGTATCAATTGAAATTAAACAAAATCGACAAATTATATTGATGAAAGTTCAAAATGAAATTCATCGAACCTATGTGGTTTGAAATAGACAGAAAGGAAGGTCAAAAATTGTAAATACAGAGAGAAGTAAAATTTAGACAATATTTATACTATGAATTTATCTAATTTTGGAAGACTAATTTATAGTTAACCATATATACTCATCTTCACACTGAAAATGTAAACGATACCCTGAATTTCACAAAGGGAAAATTAACTGTGTAATACTTGTGCAAGCAAGCTAGATGACACAAATGGAATTCGTATTGGTTTAGGGAAGCATGACTAAGTTATTTTTATGGAAAAAACCCAAACAAAATCTGATATCCATGAACAGGTAAAAGAAATTGGGGAAATGTTTAATAACTGAAATAGAGGATTTCATAACATTTAAGCTTGGCCTTAAAGTATCCATGCATAACCATATAGTCAAATATCATGACTGATATGGGAAATAAAATAAATAAATGCAATACTGAAATAAACATAGAGGAAGGAGGAAGTATTAACCGTGAGGAAAACTAGTAGCTTATCTTCTGTGAGAGGAATTTCAACTTCGTATATGTCTTCCATGGATACGATGGAGGAAAGCCTTGTCCAGGGATCAACCTGTAAACATATAAATTATTTCAAAAGTTAAAAGAATGTGGGAAAACACCATAACCATCATAAACAAATCAGAATGATTCCTATAAATATTATATCCATTAAACATAATTTAGAGGAGAAATTATTTCTGAAAGGATGTTACATGTGTGATATTCTGACAAAATGCACGAGTATGGATGCACATCATTCAGGTTTCAAACGAAACAGAAATTCTTCAGAGCCGAACACACAGTGAAGAGGTTCGCAAAAATGAAATGATGGAAAAAAATAAAACCCTATATACGAGCAGTTGGTGGTAACAAAATACGATGTGATCTTCTTCATTAATCCACCAAAGAAATCATCCATACAATTTTCCAATGGAGTTAATCGACCCATGTGATGATACATGTTAAATGTACTATTAATAAATGAAACTACGCTAAAACCAGTTATAGTTTAATAGCAGAGACAAAATATCTCGGTTAAAACTATATAGAATATGAGCTGATCAAATCAATTCTAAAAGCCGAATAAGTGAGGATAAACTCGCATACGGTAAAACCGACATAGATCATCTTGTCACATTTGAATTCAATACAATCCATAACGTGGGAATACAATGAAGATATTAGGGACATTAGTTAACTCAACAGTGGTAAACAAAATCTTAACACATTAAAATATCCCTCGTAAATATGGCATGAATCAAGCATAAGTACCAAATGGTTAAATAAAATATTCAAACCATAGTAATAGAGATTACTATTTAAACGCATAGGAAAGAGTTAATTAATATTAAATTGCTTCGTTCAATTAATATACACATATACAATCTCAAAAAGAGACTTATAGACTTATATATAAAAGAATGTAGATACCTACCATATAGGAAATCAAATATCACGTCAAAATTATATATGGGTGTAATATATGTTAGCATATATAGATATCTCTAACATATGAAAATGTTAGAGATATGTGGAAAGTTCTAATTATAACTGTTAGTTTAGTATGGGAATTATGAAATTATATACATTAAACTAAGTATAAAGATACCATGCATATGAGAATATTCATATCAGATTCAAGGAATGTGTGTTTACGAAAATATTCATAGTGATTAATTAAGAGACAACATCATTAAATTTCCAAAGATGGAAAGAATATCCTTGAATGAATTTTTGTAAGAGATTGTACATTAACAGAAGGAAATAATTAAGGGAGAGAAGTAAAACTAAGAAAGTGACAGGAAAATCAGTATAATGATATAAATAGAAGAAAAAAATTGCTAAGTAGAGTTGTTACATTGTCCCAATAAAAAAATTAATGATGGTAAAAAAATTGGTCAACCATATATATTTTAGGGTTTATAATATTTATCTTTTTTTTTTTAACTTTTCGTTTATAATATTTATCCCTTAGATTTAATATTATTCTCTTAGGTTTATAATCCCTTGGGTTTTTATTATTAATCCCTTGGGTTTATTGTTCCATTGGCTTTATTAATATAAGAGTTCATATTCCTATGGTATAATATTATTCATAGGATTTATAATATTAATATTTGGGTTTAATATAAATTCATTGTGTTTATAAGCATGGTAAACCATGGCTCGACGTCATATTGTGAGAAATATTTTCTCAATATGATAATCAATCAATGTTGCATTGTGACAATGAAGGTCTCAATAGGAAAATCAACCATGTTCGAATGTCACATTGTGAAAAATATTGTGTCTATATGGAAATCAACTAGTCAACAAAGGTGAATGATGGTCAACCATGGTCAATAACTAGGGGCACATTGAGACAAATATTTTCTCTTGGTGTAACATCACATTGTGAAAACCATGGTAATCCATGGTCAACCATGGTCTAATGACGCATTAAGACCAATATTGTCTCAATATGAAAACAAACCATTTTCCAATATCACATTGTGACAAATTCTATCTCAATATGAAAATCAGGCATGGTCAACCATATTCCAAGAGGCATTGTGACAAAAATTATGTCGATATGAAAATCAACCATGGTCAACTGTGGTCAAACATGTTTATTTTAGGCTTTATAATATTTATCTTTCATTTTATGTACCTTCGTTTTATAATATTTATCCTTTGGGTTTAGTATTATAGCCTTGAGTTTTTAGTTTTAATCCCTTGGGTTTATAACATTTATCTTACTCAACCATTTTCAAACGTTCAATTGTGACAAATAATTTCTCTCAATGGAAATCAACCCTTGTCAACCATGGTAAATCATGGTCCAATGTCTCGTTGTGGCAAATATTCTCTCAATATGAAAATGAACCAATGTTTCATTATGACAATATTGTATTAATATGAAAATCAATCGTGGTGAACTATGTTCCAATGTCACATTGTGATAATTATTGTCTCAACATTGAAATAAACCATGGTCAACCATGTTCAATAAGCATTATCACATTGTGACAAAGATTGTATCAATATAGAAATTAATTTTGTTCAACTATGTTGATTTTAGGGTTTGTAATATTTATCTTAGATTTTATATACCTTTTGTGTATAATATAAATTTGTTGGGTTTAATATTATTCCCTTTTTTTTATAATACCTTCCTGTTTTTGACTTGATCACTTGGGTTTATAATATCAATCCCTTGGGTTTATTAATCTAATGGCTCATATTGCTAGGGTATAATATTATTCATTGGGTTTATAATATTAATCCCAGGGTTTAGTATAAATCCCTTGGGTCTCCAATCATGGTCAAGCATGCTCAACGATGTTCGAATGTTACATCATTCCAAATATTGTCTCAATATGAAAATTAATCATGGTCAACCATGGTCCAAAGTCGCATTGTGACAAATATTTTCCAAGTACAAGTATCAATGATTTTCAGAGTAAAATATTGGTCAAGCATGTTTATTTTATGGTTTATAATATTCATCCTAGCGTTTCTATAATTTTTGTTTATATAAGTATCCCCTGGATTTAATATTATTCAAATAGGTTTTTATTATTCATCCTTTGGGTTAATTGTTCCCTTGGGTTTTAAATATAGATCCCTAGGGTTGTTCATATTCCTAGGGTATAGTATTATTCATATGATTATAATATTAATGTTTGAGTTTATTATAAATCCATTAGGTTTGTAACCATGGTTATCCATGGTCTAATGTCACATTGTGACAAAGAGTTTCTCAATACGAACATCAACCAATTTCACATTATGAAAATCATTTTCTCAATAGGAAAATCAACCAAGTTCAAACGCTACATTGTGATAAATATTGTCTCCTGGTGCAATTTCACATTGGGACAACGATGGTTATCCATGGTCAATGAGGGTCAAATGTCGCATTGAGATGAAGATTGTATCAATATGAGAACCAATTATGGTCAACCATGATCAACCATGTTTATTTCAGGGTTTATAATATTTATATTAGAGTTTATATACCTTGGATGTATAATATAAATCCCTTGGGTTTAATATTATTCCCCTAGGTTTATAATACCTTGGGGATTTATAAACCATCATGTGGGTTTATAATATCAATCCCTTGGGTTTATTAATCTAATGGTTCATAGCCCCAAGGGTTAGCTCCATCGTTTGATCCGCCGTTGTTAAGTACTTGTCCGGTTGGGAGGTCATAAGATCAAATCTCCTTGACACCTTTGGGGTTAGGCCTCACATGTATGGCTCACGGTAGATCCCCTCAGGAGGGTCTATCGAGATTTTCAGATAGTGGATGCAACAGGTTCATATGTGTGGGCACATGGATTCATGAACCACAACGATAATAATAATAATAATAATAATCTAACGATTCGTATTGCTAGGGTATAATATTATTCCTAGATTTTGATATAAATCCCTTCGGTCTACAATCATGGTCAAGCATGGTCAATGATGGTCCAGTGTCACATTATGACAACGACTATGTCAATATGAAAATAAATCATGGTCAACCATGGTCCAATGCCGCATTCTGAAAAATATTGTTTGAGTACAAAAATCAATGATCTTAAAGCATTGGTAAACCATTTTTATTTCATGGATTATAATATTTATCGTAGGGTTTTTATACTTTTTTTTTATAATATTATCAATTTTATTTAATATTATTCCATTAGGTTTATAATCCCTTGTTTTTTTAACATTAATCCCTTGGGTTTATAATATCAATCCCTTGGGTTTATTAATATAATAGTTCATATTCCTAAGGTATAATATTATTCATAGGGTTTATAATATTAATCTTTGGGATTAATATAAATTCGTTGGGTTTATAAGCATGATCAGCCATGTTCCAACATCACATTTTGACAAAGATTTTCTCAATACAAAAATCAATCAATGTCACATTTTGACGATGATTTTCTCAATAGGAAAATCAACCATGTTCAAAAGTAACATTGTGACAGATATTGTGTATATATGGAAGCCAACCTTGCTAAACCAAGGTCAATCACAGTCAACCATGGTTAATAACAAGGGTCACATTGTGACAAAGGTTGTCTCTTGGTGCAACATCACATTGTGACAACCATGGTCCAATGTCGTATTGAGACCAAGATCGTCTCAAAATGAAAATAAATTGTTTTCAAACATTGCATTGTGACAAATGTTATCTCGATATGAAAATAAATAATGGTCAACCATAGTCCAATGTCGTATTATGGAAAATATTGTGTCAAAAATAAAATAAATCGTGGTTAACCATCGTCAACCATGTTTATTTCAGGATTTATAGTATTTATCTTGCAATTTATGTACCTTGATTTTATAATATTTATCCCTTGGGTTTAATACTATACCCTTGGGTTTTAAGTTTTAATCCCTTGGGTTTATAATATTTATCTTAGACAACAATGTTCAAACATAACATTTTTATAAATAATGTTTCTTTATGTAAATTGACCCTGGTCAACTATGGTAAATCATCGTCCCACATAGAATTGTCAAAAATATTTTCTCAATATGAAAATAAATCAATGTTTCATTATACAGGATTGCCTTAATATGAAAATCAACTGTGGTGAACTATGTTCCAATGTCACATTTTCATAAATATTGTCTTAATATGGAAATCAACCATGGTCAACCATGTTTAATAAGAATTCTGACATTGTGGAAAATAATATAAATTGGTCCAATATCACATTGTGAAAACCATGGTCATCGAAGGTCTACAATTGTCCAACATTGCATTATGATGAAGATTGTTCTCAATATGAAATTTAACCATGGTCAATCATGGATAACCATTTTCGAGCATTACATTGTGACAAATATTGTCTCCATATGAAAATAAATCATGGTAAACCATATTAAAATGTCTCATTGTGATTAAATTTATCTCAATATGAAAATCAACCATTGTCATCCATAGTCCAATTTCGCAATGTGACAAAGGTTTTGTCAATATGAAAATTAATTGTGGTCAACCATGTTGATTTTAAGGTTTATAATATTTATCTTAGAGTTCATATACCTTCAATGTATAATATATATTCTTTGGGTTGAATATTGTTCCCTTTGGTTTATAATACCTTGGGGTTTTAGACTTAATCCCTTGGGTTTATGATGCAACCATATGGCTGCAATACCTAAAAATGTGCAGACCTAACACTTAGTCTACCCAAAAACGCGAGGATAGGTTCATCTATCTCTGAGAAGCTTTAAAAACTCATGAAAAAAATTCATTTACGTGGAAGCTCCCTCAAATCCAACCTTATGCCAAATAATCTCGATTTGCTTTGTGGGGCTCCGGTTGAAAAGCCAAAGTAATCCTTCTCTATAAGCACATTTAAAATTAATCGCTTATACTTACCCTTACTCCTTTACTCTGCATAAATGCGAAAGCTTATATTATAAGTGGTTCTATCGGTGTTGACTCTAAACTCAAATTAACCATATGACAATGCTTTTATGTTTATAATATTCCCCTTACTTTTCTATTTTCGCTTCATCCATGACCACAACACATCAGCCAATGAACCTCTCAACACATGGCTTCAACTATTCCTTCGTGGCATCACCGATCCCATATCGCGCATATATCCTTCGAAATTCTACTTCTATAGCACATACACTATAGCGCAATTTCTAAAACATAGCACAGTATTGCAATTTTACTGATTTCTCAAATTGGTAAACATAATATTTCAGATATCACAAATCTTAAATTATCTCACTTCAGTTCTTCGCAACTTTATACTTGTTAGCACTTCGGTAAATCGCAAACTTACCTTGTCACAATTCGCTACTTTAAACTCCACCGTTAACTATTATGGCATATTGCATGCGATATGCGATATGCGCATGGATCCTTCGCCTGACACGTGTCTAATTCAGCATTTTCACAATTTAACTTTGCGATGTGATCTTAGCCATCTGTCTTCAATTCATATTCTGTGATAAGATTATGGTCGTCCATCTCAACCTTCAACCTAGTTTTCTGAAATTACATCTGTTATTGATTAAGTGTCATCCGATGGTTCATGTGCCTCCTCCTGTGTATCTTTTCTTGGTTCCTTTACGCATATTTCTTTGGCTCTTTCCACGTGATTCCTTTTGTGTCTTGGTATACTAGCCAGTTTCGGTCTTGGGTCGTTCTTCTGCAGCATTAAATCCATCCTAAGCTTTATTCTAATGATTCACTCTTACTCAAACATGATAAAACCTCCACAACCACCTTTGCATGCTATTCTCAATCTGGTACTTTTCAGGTTCACCTGCACACCTATATTATACAAAATACTCTGATTATCCACAGTTTTATAATTCATCAACACAACACACTCTAAACGAACTCAGAATTGAGTTTTCTATTCACAAGAATATATTTACACAATAATAAATTTCCTCTCGACCTGATTTTATCTTTCAGTGGCTTCTTAACACTACCTCTCTCTCTCTTTTCTCGTAGGCTTACAATCAAATCTCCTCTATTAACAATCTAATAATCATGGTCTCTTAATGCCTTCAAGGCTTAAAAATATATAAAAAAGGTTCTGTAAGCAGTTGTGGTTCAGATTCTCAATCTTCTTACCTAAATCCTAAGAATCCTCCAAATCCACAAAATCATCAACTAATTCCTAAGTCTAGGATTCAAAATCCCTTTGAATTCTCAACTATCCTAAAGCTCTCATGTTCTCCTACATTAGAGAACATTTACAAATATGCCTCACAATACTTATATAAATCTATTCTAAATGTATCATGTAGAAATTTGAATAGCTGAGATATTATTCACCAAGATTCTCCTGATCACACACTATTTTAGCTTCATGCATAATACAAAATCTCTTCTACCATTTATCATCACATGCGGAAATAAAATCAATTGCATGCACACATTAAAACCATAAACAATCACACATATGAACACAATATTTAATGGGAAAGCTTAAAGTTGAAAACCCCAACTATCTGTATGTTATATGTCATAGAGATCATGTAACAATCATAGTACAAAATATCCTCATAAGCTCTCATGCACACCCTCAATTGCTACACACTATAAAGCTAGATCTAGCAAAACACATGCTCTAATATTTTGCCACTTGATAGTCAACCTCTATTGCATTTTTCATGCTATGGGATGGCTTCATTAAATAGATAAACCACCTGGCTTGAACTGCACAATCCTCATGGGCTACTCCACCTATCTGTGTGTTGCAAATAGAAACTGTATAGTCACAACTGATAGTTAACCTACTCTTTCACCTATTTCTGCACTGGTCTCCATAGAAACTGTCCATGCACTGAAGTTAACTGATGTATTCTTTAGTTGATTTATGAGTTTATAATTTGTGAATTAATTAATAATTAATTCACACCACTCTCACTAATTGTATCAATTAGTTAAACTGAATACAAATAGCTCAAATATGTTTAGATTAGTTAAACTGAATACAACTCCACTAACTTCCTCAATCAACTCCACCAAACTCTGTCACATGAGTTCTAACTGAATTCAACATGCAATAGCTCCACTAAACCCTAGGAAAAGCATAATTCCTTTTTTCAGCTGCATGTGCCACTTCTAGGCATCAAACTGAAGTGCTCCAAGAGAATAAGATAATGTTTAGAGTCTAAATATTATTAAGAGCTAATAATATTTGACACCCCTATTTTTAGACTGGAAATCTAAAAAAAGATTCCGACCAGTATGTCTAAAAATAGAAGTCCATCTATTTTTCCCGACTTGACCAACCATCCACAAATAGCATCCTGCAACTCATAGAACATGATCGATATCTCTAAAAATAGACATAGTCTAAAAATAGACTTTGCGCCAAAAATAGCCTACGGGCCCACTATCCAAAATAGCCTACGGGCCCAAGAGTACCTTAGGAAGCCCAGTAGAAATCTGCTGCAATATCTTCAAAGCTCCATGGTGAAGGTGGCCCAATCTCCGGTGCCACAACTCGCCATCATCTCAGCTCACCACTCCTTCTGCCTTTCCTACCATTTATGCGTAGCCATCTACCTGCAATTGATAAAGGTTATTAACTCGAAACTCTATCCTTCGGGTCTCACCAATTTCCTTACTGCGCAAGAAAGCCTTTCCCTCGCTAAAGACAACATCATATCCTTTGTCTTCTAACATCACCACAGAGATAAGATTCTTCTCCAATCCTGGAACATGCATCACTTCCTTCAATTTTAAGGGTTTACCAAACTCCCTCTCTAAGGAAATGGTACCGATACCGGTTGCACTGTATCTACCATCATCGCCCATCTCGATGTGCACTCCAAGATCTTTCTCATCCAGATCAGTAAACAAATCTCGATCTCCTGTCATGTGAAAAGACACACCACTATCAAGAAGCCACACTGAGCCCATCACACTTGAGACCAAGCATGCGATCAACGAAAAATACAGCTCAAACTGTGAGGCTAAGGCCTCTCCAGCTACAATCCCAGCAACCTGCTTATTTTTCTTCTTCTGTGGACAACTAGTGGCATAATGTCCATGTTGGTGACAGTGAAAGCACTTCACCTTGGACATGTCTTGCTTCTTGCCTTTCGCACCGGATTGAAAAACTTTCTTGCTCTTCCCCTTCTTTGTTTTGGCAGCCAAAGCGCAATTCTCTTCATCAGAGTTCTTTGATGAAGATCCGTCCCTAGTACTCCGCCTTATCTCTTCTTCCACAAGATCCGACCAAAGTCGCTCCCATCCTGGCAATTTCTCCCGACCATTGACAGAGTCCTGATAGGAACGCCAACTCTTCGGAAGCCCAAGGAGAGCCAAGCTCACCAATTCCTCATCATCAACAATCACCCCCACACCTCCCAGCTCATCACTGCATTGGATGAACTTCGTGAGGTACTTGGGAATACTGTCACCTTTCTCCATCTTTATGTTTCTGAGTTTGTCCTTGAGCGCCAACTTCCTATGATCGCTCTTGCTTTGGAATAAATCTGTCAAGGCTTTCCACATCAAGAATGGAGAAGCCTTACCATGAAGGCTAGACAATATGTGATCCTTCACACCTTCCAACAGAATCCTTCGACACCTTGCCACCTTCTTTTGCCATGTGTTAAGTGCGGCAACATTGCTAGAAGTAGGCTTTGGAATTTCTGCATCTATGAACTCCTTCAACCCATTATCATCCAGCACCGCCTCCATCCTATCCTTCCATGCAATATAATTCGAGCTGCCCTCAATGGCATACTCCAATCACAACCCGTTGAAAGACATCTCAACTTCGACACCAAGAAAACACTGCTGCAAATTCGAATTCCACCAGCACAAAACTCAACCACTTCAATGTTTTGCAATTGCTCCAATGATCAATATCGCTCTCATACCATGTATAAATTTGAATAACTGAGATATTATTCACCGATATTATCCTGATCACACACTATTTTAGCTTCATGCATAATACAGAATCTCTTCTACCATTGATCATCACATGCGGAAATAAAATCAATTGCATGCACACATTAAAACCATAAACAATCACACATATGAACACAATATTTAATGGGAAAGCTTAAAGCTAAAAACCCCAACTATCTATATGTTATATGTCATAGAGATCATGTAACAATCATAGTACAAAAGCTCCTCACAAGCTCTCATGCACACCCTCAATTGCTACACACTATCAAGATAGATCTAGCAAAACACATGCTCTAATCTTTTGCCACTTGATATCCAACCTCTATTGTGTTTTTCATGCTATGGGATGGCTTCATTAAATAGATAAACCACCTGGCTTGAACTGCGCAATCCTCATGGGCTACTTCAACTATCTATGTGTTGCAAATAGCAACTATATAGTCACAACTAATAGTTAACCTACTCTTTCACCTATTTCTGCACTGGTCTCCACTGAAACTGTCCATGCACTGAATTTAATTGATGTATTCTTTAGTTGATTTATGAGTTTATAATTAGTGAATTAATCAATAATTAATTCACACCACTCTCACTAATTGTATCAATTAGTTAAACTGAATACAAATAGCTCAACTATGTTTAGATTAGTTAAACTGAATACAACTCCACTAACTTCCTCAATCAACTCCACCAAACTCTGTCACATGAGTTCTAACTGAAGTCAACATGCAATAGCTCCACTAACCCCTAGGAAAAGTGTAATTCCTTCTGTCAGCTGCATGTGCCACTTCTAGGCATCAAAGTGAAGTGCTCCAAGAGAATAATATAATGTTTAGAGTCTAAATATTATTAAGAGCTAATAATATTTGACATCCCTATTTTTAGACTAGAAATCTAAAAATAGATTCCACCTAGTATGTCTAAAAATATAAGTCCATCTATTTTTCCAACTTGACCAAGCATCCACTAATAGCATCCTGCAACTCATAGAACATGATCCATATGTCTAAAAATAGACAGAGTCTAAAAATAGACTTTCCGCCAAAAATAGCCTGCGGGCCCACTTAGTCAAGGCGACTCCTTTCCACTAAGCTCATCATCTTGTTGCAATCTCAACATATCACACTCAAAATATTGAAAACTACATTAATTAAATACTTAAGAAACCAACTCCCTTGGAAACATAACACCCCCAACTCCCTTGGAAACATAACACCCCATAGATTCTACTAAATGTACAAAATTTGGAACCATGATGCTTCTACATTAGTTGATAATATCAATCCCTTGGGTTTAATAATCTAATGGTTCATATTGCTAGGTTATACTATTATTCATTGGGTTTATAATATTAATCATATGGTTTAATATAATCCCTTCGATATCCAATCATGGTCAAGAATGGAAAACAATTGTTCAATGTCATATTTTTCTAAATATTGTCTTAATATGAAAATAAATCAAGTCAATCATGGTCTAATGTTGCATTATGACAAATATTGTTCCAGTACAGAAATAGAATATCGTAAAGCAATGGTCAACCATGTTTATTTTAGGGTTTATAATATTTATCTTAGGGATTTCTTACTTTTGGCTTAAAATATTTATCCCTTGGATTTAATATTATTACATTGGGGTTTTAGTATTAATCCTTTGGGTTAATTGTTCCCTTGGGTTTATAATATAAATCCTTTGTGTTTATTAATGTAAGTGTTCATATTCCTAGGGTATAATATTATTCATAGACTTTATAATATTAATCATTGAATTTAATATAAATCCATTAATTTTATAACCATGATCAACTATGGCCCAATGTCACATTGTGACAAAGAATTTCTCAATACAAACATCAACCAATGTCGCATTACGACTATGTTTCTCTTAAAAGGAAAAAACACCATGGTTGAATGTCACATTGTGATAAAGTTTGTCTCTTGGTACAACGTCACATTTTGAAAACAATGGTCATCCACAGTCAACCATGGTTAATTGTCACATTGAGATGTATATTGTGTCACTATGAAAATAAATTGTAGTCAACCATGGTCAACGCTGTTTATTTTAGGTTTTATAATATTTATCTTAGATTGTACAAACCTTGCGGTTATAATATAAATCCCTTGGGTTTTATATTATTCCCTTGGGTTTATAATATCTTGGGGTTTATAATATAAATCCCTTGGTTTTATTCATGTAATGGTTCATATTTGTAGGGTATAATATTATTCATCAGGCTTATAATATTAATCCTAGAGTTTAATAAAAATCCCTTGGGTTTACAATCATGGTCAAGCGTGGTCAATGATGGTCCAATGTGACATTGTGCAAAAGATTTTCTAAATATGAAAATCAATCATGGTCAACCATGGTCCAACATCGCATTTTGAAAAAAATTGTGCCTTAGGTTTATAATCCCTTGGGTTTATTATTCCCTTTGGTTTATAATATCAATCCCCTGGGTTTATAAATATAATATTTCATATTCTTAGGTTATAATATTATCCATAGGGTTTATGATATTAATATTTGTTTTTAATATAAATCCCTTAGGTTTATAAGCCTGGTGTATAGCTACATTTTTGTCCATGTTTTTAGGATTTTTATCAGATAAATTTTGTGATAATACCTAGTGTTTTAATCCTTTTTACCTTATTAAGTTGATGATTAAAGGCTTTTAGAGAAATTAATTATTAAATTATAAATTATTGTTATTAGTTAATTTGAAGGATGTTTTGTGTAATAGTTTCATTAATAAATGCCTTCTTTGTGGCGGGTGAATAATTATAGTGAAAAAATCCATTTAAGTACGGATTCATGCACGGGGGTAGAAACATATTCATGTACAGATTCACCCCATGCAAGAAGCAATATCTTGAAATCTATGACAAAGATTGAGAGCCATGTTCTCAACTCTTTCCCTCGTTTCAAGATGACATTTCTAGCATCAACGGCACCAATAAAAGATGATTAACTGACCTTCTTGAAATGCCATCGATTATCAACTTCAATCACCTTTCCAGGTGTATTACAACAAAGAAAAGATGGACACAACGACAAAACAAACAAAGACACCCACATCACCGGAACAAACCTCCACAAGCACTCCCATGGCTTATTGATCAGGTGATCATGTCCTAATTGGGAAAATGCTCAAAAATTTATTTTCTCAGAATTGGTTCACACCAGAACGCCAGGAAATTTCTCATCAAAATGATCCTGTAGCCGCGAATGACACTCAAATCTCTTACCATATGAAGAAGATAATGCATTTTGAAATCGCCCAATAACCTCCAATGTTGAAAGGGAATTTTTTAATTTTATGTGTTGGGAAAATTTTTAATTTTTATTAAGGTTTAATTAATAAGTTAAAATTGTATATTTATTAATATTTTATATGGTTTTAATTAATCATATATTATATTATATTATATTATATATTTTTAATTAATTTTTAAAAACGTTATTAAAAATAAAATTATGATACCACACATATATTTTTTTAATTCGAATTATATTATAAAACCCATGGTTCTAATGTTAAGGGTTTAATATATGGCAAGTAACAGTTACGTTACAGCGCATCAAAAGTCTTGGAGGGGCTTTGGGCTAGCCCCCACCCCTAACCATCTAACCATACTCTAGAACCACAGGCGTAAACTCCCTGCTATTTATGACAACAATTGTTAACATGTGAATGGTCAAACGACAACTTCAAAGTTGATTTAATGTTACGGTTTGGAAAACCGTGGTTTAACGTTGACGTCGGCAGGTTGGACGGTGGTCCATGTGACCCCGTCCACCCAACATTTAACTTTACCGTTAACCATCTGGTGAATGGTGGAGCACGCACACTAACTTTGGAGTTGTTTCTATCTTAACTGGAGTTAACTCTAGTTCACCAAAATTAGTGGAGCTTTTCAAGGGAAAACTCGGCAAAAATTCTGTGGGAAATAAATTTTGCTAGGAGAATCCTTTTGGAGCAAATTGTTTATTTATTTTGGGTATTTGGAGCATTATAGAGCCACTGGAGCAGGTTGTAGAGCCATAAGAGAATTTCTTCAGGTGTTTTATTAGTGAGAGAGCTTGAAGAGCCACTAGGGCTTGGGGATTGGAGAGTTGTATTGTATTATAGTTATCCATTGGAGGTGAAACTATAGTCATTTCTTACTATTTTCTGCACTCTGAACTCAATTCTCCAGTTATTTTCGCATGTTTAGGCTTTCTACGCATTGTATAACCATTTTCTGAGCATAATAAGAGAAAGGACATGCCCATTTGGGGGCCTTGGACCCAGGAGGGGTGAATTGCCTCACCATATGCTGAGTTATATTTTGTGTTTTATTTTTTTCTTATTTTTAGAGTTAAATATGTTAAATAGTAAAAATAAATAAACCTCCTACATGTAAAAAGACACATAAACTCACCAAAGTCACTTTGCTCCAATTGCAAAACACATTTAATAGCTTGCATACATATGTTTATGGTTAATGAATACCTTGAACCATCAGCAAGTACTTTCATTACCAGATCAGTAGTGATTACTTGATTATTTCTTTAGGCAGAGTCTGTAATAGGGCCAGGTAGCTTCTGGTTTCATCCTTTCTCTGAAAGGTGACATAACCAATAAATGCCCCTACAGTGTATCTCTGTAATAGAAATAAGAAGTTCTCACATTTCTGATCAGATTGGTATCAGAGCTTAGGTTGAGCTCAAAAGTTTTAAAATTTTGTGCAAAGAAATATTTTGTTGTTTTGCAAATCATCAATATATAAAGCAATTAAGTTAAGCTTAGTTGTACATGCAATAACTATGGATAGTTAAGGCTAATTGAAGCTAAGTGTGCTTTATGTTCTGCTACTATGCACATGCACCACATGTAAGCACTAGAGTTAACTAACTAAGCCAATCTAGGTGCATGTACACCAACGAGTTCGTAAAAGGCCTTCTCGCACTTTTGGATAATCCCCTTTCGATCCACATGAAGGCACTCAGACAAGAAGTCAAAGGCAATACCTCTCATTTGATTGATCAGAAAGATGGGCATGTAATCAATGCCTATCGCGGGCTAGCTGGTAATAGAAAGAGACATATTAAAAGACACATCTTAGATAACTGAAATTTTTTTCCACCGCTAGTGGTTCTCTGCGTTTACCAAAATACTAATAGAACCTTATGAGGAACCTCCCCTTAATTTTTTCTATTGGAGCTAAAGGCGATGTTCTTCCTTCAACAAGCATTAAGCCATAGCCCTGAAAGGGAAGTCTCTTTGTGGATACGAGGATCTAATTGACAAGCCCAAAGAAAGAAACTTCCCAACAAAAGGAGGGTACTATGGGCCTTTTAGTTTCGGTAGAGTAATGAAGACGTCGAGGTCATTCATCGGGACTAGAAAAGTGATGTGAGTTCTTCCTAAGTCATTTAGGTGTATTTGGTGGAGAATGGACCCATTTCGGAGGGGAGGTGAGTGGGCTTGTGATTCAATATAGAAGAAGCCAATAGGGAATAAATGGCTTTTTAGTGAGCCCACATGCATAGTATCTAGATTTGGCATGAAAGAGATGAAAAAATTTGCATCCAGTGCCAACCCTTTAGTCTCCAATGGTGTTACCCATTGGCTACAGATACACAAAGGGTACTGATCCGAGATGAAAATGCATAAAAAACGCTTTTGTTTTGATCTTCATATGAATAATTCCCAAAGTATAATTAGTTCTATTTCTCTTCCCTTAATGGAACATTCACTCAATGGCTCACATTAGGTGCTTACCAAGAAGGGAGAGAGGAACAATATTGGGGGTTGGACTTAACCTTGTTTCTATTTGATGCTCACCCCATTCCTATTGGCTTTTCAATACGGTTCCTATTGGATACTAACTTTGTACCTCCTGATTTTTTTCTTAGTTACTTGGCCTAGCCAGGTTGTGTGCCTCCCCTTTTCATGCCTCTTGCTCTCTAGCAGGGTTTCCTCGAACCCTCGACCTCTCACTAATGAGACAGAAGGACGTATTGTATTTATATAAGATTGAGTATGTCATGCCTGAGCTCTCCCTAGGATGCCTCGTGTGCCTCGTTCATCACCCCCATCGAGGATTATGTTTCTGATATTTATTTTTTTAGGATTTTTTATTTTATTTTATTACATTTTTTCAAGTTGTATTTTTTTAACACTTTTGTTTTGTTATTTTTACTTGAAATTGTATCTAAATATTCTTTTTTGAAAAAAAAAACTTCAATGGATATAAAACTCATAAATATTTTTTTTCCCATTTTTTATTTTTCCATAATTGTTTTTGGTTTAACATGTCATTTTTAGCGACCTTTTGTTATGAGAGGTGGATCAATCACATATGTATGCATTTTTGTTGATTATGTTTAGTAAGAACTTGGACAATGCATTTTCCTTCAACTCTTCTAGAGGAACGATCTCCAAGAGTTATTTCTTATGTTATGGAAGCATGAATATAAGAAAGTGGGTTTTTGTTACGTGTCGTATGATTGTTGCAATCATTATCTAACAACAAATAATTTAATTATAAACTAAAGTTAAATAATTCATAAAAACTCAAACAATTTGGTTGAGAAAAATGTTGAAATATTTATGACACTAAGAAAAAAAAAAAAAATATTGTAACAAAAATTAAGTAATTATACTATCCAATAAATTTATTTTTTTTTTCACACAAAAATAATAAATACAATCACACAAAATATTATTTCATTAAAAAAATTGTTTTGCAACCTTACAAATCACAAAACCAATTTACAAACATCTTTCACCAAATAAAAATAAGAAGCATTTCTTTAATAAAATTTTGCAACTCATACTTGTAATATTATATAGTCATTGTAACTTGAAAATAAATAA
>JAXQQM020089873.1:0-34032 GCA_034641835.2 Pinus albicaulis | reverse complement strand
AGAGCGGAGGAGTCAGGGGTTTTAAAAAGAAAAGGGGCCAATCGCATCGGGATTTTTCTTTTAAACAAAGAAATGTGCCCATCACAAACCTCCGATTGCGATTAGCGCTCAGGACTTAACTCTTGGTCCTAGGCGCGGGTTATATGGTGGGGAAGTGGTTTGGGGGCTAGGGCCAAAAGGGCTTAAGGCCTTAGCACAAAAAGGTTGTTTTTTATGATTTTTCAAGTATTTCAAAGGATTTTGAAACCTTCTGATAAGGTAAAAAAGGAGTTTTAAACCTTATCAAAGGGGTTTTTATGAATGGAAGACAGGAAATGATGAAAATGGAGGAATTTCATGAGGAAAAAGGGGATAACAATGGAGGTTAATTATGAAATGAAAGGAGGAGAAAAATGAAGGGAAAGTGGGTTTTTCAGCAGTCTTTTTCTTCAGGCAAACAACAGAATTTTCAGGTTTAAAAGGGAAACAACAGTGAAGATTAACTAAAGTATTAGTTATCTTCATAAAAAATTCAAGGATGATAGGTTCTCAAAGGGGAATTATCTCTTGGAGTTTTTGAAGAACAAAATTAGCCACCTCTTGGTATAACAAAATTTATAGGTGGCTAACAGTGGCTCCACTTGGGGAAGACAGCTGGTTCTTTTAGGTATCTAGAATCTCAGTTGCAGATCTCTGGCTTTTTTAGTAAACCAGTGCTTTAATCCATTGGGCAGCAACTTGTCTTTTTGATGATCTCTACAAAAATTTGAAATAATGGAATTCCATCAAAACAATCATGTCTACCTACCCATTCCTAATGATCCTAACGTTTTTTCTTCTTTTCAGAGTGCATTTAGACTAGCAAACTCTTCTTCAACAACATTTATTCTTTTGAAAAATAGGAAACGAATCTAAGTCTAACCTTATTTCTCCATGAACTCAATTTAAACATTTGAGTTCATAAGCTTCTCTACCTAACTACTGTCTGTTAGGATTAGACTGTCTGACAGAATTTCATTCTCTAAATTAAAAAACAGAAATTTAAAAGAAAACAAGCCAGATTGAACAGTCTAACTTGTAGCTGATCTATGGCATAAAACAAGATGCACATAGATTGTTATTTTGTAGAAAATTTAAAACAAAATATGAAGGCTTAAGGTCTGAAAAATTAAAACTTCCTTCACCACCTCTTCAGCTCTGATTTTGAATTTATTTGAGCTGTCTTTTCTCTCATACTGGTTCAAGTTATGAGCTTGTTTGAACCAGTTTTCTTTCACTATCAAAGGTTCAGGTTTTGAACATGTTTGAACCTTCTTTATTCTAATCTAATATATCTTACTGATAAGCCAAGATTACGTTGTTTGGAAATCTATTCACTAACCTATCAGAAAAAAAATTAAAACTAATTAGTCATGATTAGGATGTATGACTAACTAGGAGTGTGTTTTTTAGGACTGGCATTTGAGCTTGCACACTTTCAGATTTTGTTTCTCTTTTTGGTATGGGGTTGTACCTTTCTTGTTTTACAATCTGCCCTCTTTTCTCTTTTCTATTTTTTTTGTATTTTTATTTTTCTAACTTTGAATGCAATGTTCAAACTATGATATTTACAATGAAAAATAAAATGCTTTGAAACTCATGACTCTTGGAAGAAATAATACTTGAGCATCCTGCCATTGACAGGACCTCCATCTTCTCCATTCAATTATTTCAAGAAAAATGCATTGTGACCCTCTCAGCATGAATAATATAGGGCCCTTTCCACAAGTTCTCAAACTTGCCATGTTTTCCCTTCTCTTCTCTTCTTGAATCCCATTTAAGAACAACATTTCCAACCTGGAAATTATTTGCCTTAGTCCTCTTATCAAATAGTTTCTTTATATTTTATTGGACTAACCGCGTTCTTTTATAGACTTCTTCTCTGGTCTGCTGTAAATGGATTGTTTGGTTGATTCTCCTCTGCATATCATTCTCTTCAATCTGCACTTCTTGAAGGAGTTTCATGACTGGAACTCCTAATGAGGTGGGGAAAACTTCATCCATGCCATAGACCAGCTAATAGGGGGAAATTTTTATTGACTTCTTTGTAGTTAATCTATCAGCCCATAAGGCATGAACCAGTTTACTGTGCCATGATTTATAATTTATGATATTGATGAGGCTCTTATTGGAGGATTCAACTAATCCATTTCCTTGGGGATAGTAGGCAGTAGAATGACCCAAGGTGATGTGGTATTTGTAACAGAAATCAACCATTTTCTTAGATTTAAAGGCAGCAGCATTATCTGTTATGATTTTTCTGGGACAACCAAATCTGGATAGGATATTTGTTTCAAGGAACTTTATAATGACAGAGTCATTAGCATTTCTAGAGGGTATAGCTTCTATCCACTTGGTAAAGAAGTCAGTGGCCATGAGGATCCACTTATGTTGGGCTGAGGAAGATGGGTGAATTTCCCCAATGAAGTCTAAACCCCATTGTTGAAAAGGTGCCTCAACTCTGATAGGATGTAATGGTAAGGGAAGGAATTTTCTTTTGCCATCAAAAATTTGACACTTATGGCAAGACATGAATAAATTCTGAGTGTCTGGGAAAAGGGTAGGCCAATAGTGACTAGATCTAAGAATTTTGTTTGCTGTGGCCTTCCAGTAGAGGTGTCCTCCACATTCTCCTTCATGCAACTCATGCATGATTTTTCCTGCATCATCTTCAAGTAAACATTTAAGCAAAATTCCAACAACATTTTTCCAATATAATACCCCATCTAAGATGCAATAACTCAAAGCTTTTTGTTTCAAAAATATAGCTTTAGTTTTAGACAAAGAAGGAGGGGCATTTAAATATAAAAGCACATAAATAATGTCAGCATACCAAGGATAATTCAGAAATGTTTCTTCAATAAAAGGAGCAGTAGATTCTTCTATTTCTTCCAACACATCTACCATATTCATGTCTAGTGCTTGGAAGTTAGACTCAACCATAAGTTTTGCTAATCCTTGCCCTTTAACTAGTTTGGTGGGCCTGATCTCTAAGTCATACTCAAGAATAGTTGCAATCCATTTTCCCTTTTTACCATCAGGGTCTTGACTTAGAATGTCCTTGACCACAGTATGTGGAACAAAAGAAATTACGTGAGAGTGTAAAATATAGACCCTAAAGTCTTTTAAAGCTTTCACTAATGCTAAGGCTTGCTTCTCCATGATGTTATATTTGAGAGGAGCATCTCTTAAGGCCCTACTAAAGAAGGATATTGGTTGTTCTTTCCCCAAGTCATTCTTTTGAAGTAAAACTGTAGCTATTGTATGCTTAGATGCAAAAGAAAAGGTATAAAACTCTTTGGTGAAATCTGGACTAATCAAGACTGGTGTTTGAGTAAGAGCTTGTTTAACCAGTTCAAATGATTGTTTAGCTTGTGTAGTCCATTTCACACCTACATATTTCTTGAGCATGTTTGTAATGTTTTTTAATAGCTCAGAAAGGTTGGGGATAAACCTCCTCAAAAAATTAATCTTTCCAATGAAAGATTGTAATTCTTTGAGGCTTCTTGGATGGCTGATTTGCTATGCCATCTATCCTTTTAGGGTCTATTTTGATTCCCTCTTTTGAAATTATGTGACCAAGAAGTTTACATTCTTAGAGACCAAAGAGTGTCTTCTTGGGATTCAAAGATAAGCCAAATTTCCTACACTTCTCAAAAAAATTTCTTAAGTGAATCAAATGTTCTTCATCAGTTTTTGAGAAAACAGTTATGTCATCAAGGTAAATGATAATTAAAAAGCCAATATCTTCAGAGAAGGCTATGTACATAGCCCTTTGGAAGGTGGCCTCTGCATTCATCAATCCGAAAGGCATTTTGACATACATAAAGGTGTCCCTAGGTGTGGTAAAAGCAGTTTTGATTTGATCACTTGGGAGCACTAACACCTGGTTGTAACCCGAGAACCCATCTAAGAGTGATATCCTTTTTGACCAACTACCCTTTGAAGTATATGGTCCATCTTGGGCAAGGGGTAGTTGTCTTTTAGGGAGGCTCTATTTAAATTTCTAAAGTCAATACAGAGCCTGATTTCCCCTGTCTTGTTTCTAACAGAAAATAAGTTTGATACCCACTCTAAATATCTAATTGGTACTATGATCCCAGCACCATGCATCTTTTCAATTTCTGCCTTAACTAAAGGTAATAGAACAGGGTTTATTCTCCTTAGTTTTTGTTTAAAAGGCTTTTGATTTTCCTTCAAAGGAATCTTGTGCTAAATGATACTAGTATCATAAGATTTCAGATCTTTGTATCCCCAAGCAAAAACATCTTTAAACTCCTTGAAAAGCTCTATGTATTGCGATTTTATGTGAGCTGGACAGTTTAATCATCTTGGGTTCTATCAGGTTACCTATGTTATGTTCTTCTACATCTGTTTCCACAGGCTCCATTCTTGGTTCTTTGGCTACATCATTAAAGTCGAAAAGGTGTTCTAAAGGTGTGAGACCTCTTGGTATTGTATCACTCTTGCATTGTAAAACTTCCAAGTATTCTTGGTCTGCGTTGTCAATTAATTCTGCTTCAAAAGGATTCTCACAATGATTTATATCAGCATAATGCGTTATTTCAACTTCTGGGATTTGTTCAATATACAAACAATTTTCTTTATGGCTGCTTTCTGATATTGGTATGGAAAAATCATTTTCTGATTTAAAAAAATCATCAATGTCTTTGTTAGAATCAAACACTTGCCAGTGATCTTCGTTATCAGGCACTGCAGGTCTGTGTTTTACTTTTACACTAAGCTACTCATTTATCTCAGGTATTTGGCAGTTGATGGCATTGAAAGCGAGTTCATTTGCTAGATGATTTAGTGCTCTTGGAATGAAAATAAGTTCATAATTTTCAAAGGTTTTCAATAAATCAAGGGCAACATTCTAATATTCCCTAAGCCTTGGATTTCTAGCTGAGTATTCCCCTTTGATTTGTCTTATGATAAGTTCAGAATCTCCTAAGATTGATATCTTTTGGGCTTCTAATTTTTTAAGCAATTGTAAGCTTAGGAGAAGTGCTTCATACTCAAAAATATTGTTGGTGCATGGGAAATCCAATTTATATGAAAAAATCTGATTTGTATTTTGAATCCACACACCTGCCCCTGCACTTGTTTTATTACAAGATCCATCAAATTTTATTGTCCAAAGTATATCAGCCTTATTTTCATTCTCTTGTTGTTGTTGATTTTCAATGTTTTGAATCGGATTTGAGGGAAGTTCTGATATTTCTGATAAACTGATGGGGTCTACGTTTTCCTTATCTTGTTGAGTGATTTCATCTTCGTTGTACAAGATAAAGGAATCTAAACTTGATTGAATAGAATAGATTGGAGAGTTGTTTGGTTTATCTATGTTGCTCACCATGTACTTCATGTGAGATTCCCTATATAGTCTTCTGTTTTGGTTAAAAATAGGGATGGTGGCATAAGACATGTCCATTTGAAGGCTTCCCTGAAGTTTGGCTCCCCATGATCTTGATAAAAGCATGCCATACTTAGGGGGAATGTTAGCTACAACTATGTCCATAACTAGACTCTTAGTAGGGATTTGAGATAAGTTAACACATAAATCTTTGATTAAACCCAAACATTTGACTCTACTTGAATCAAAGGAATACAGATCCTTGTATGGTTTAGTAATTTCTAAGCCTAAGCTTTCCATTACTACCTTGGGCATAAGATTATGCGAAGCTCCGGAGTCTAACATGGCATTGTGTAAAATTTTCTCATGTATATTCAAACTAACATAGAAGGGAGGAACAACTCCTTCTTGGTATTTTCCTTCAACTTCTAGACCAAACAACAACTCAGGCTTGTCATCTGTCAAGTTTAAGGTATCAGTATCACTTCCTAAGTTTAAAGCTTTTAAAACTTGGTTTTTGTACACTTCTTGGGTTACTAGTTCAGCTAGGGGGATGGTAATTTTTATCTTTGCAATCTCTCCCTCAAGGCTGAAAGGAACAATTGACTTGTTCATATTTGCATATGTTTTTTCAATTGAATTCCTTTCAACAATTTTGATTTGCTGAAATTTGTTTGGACTAGTAATTGGGATAGTTTTGTTAGGCCCACTAGGTGAGGTGCTAGGGATGTTTTGTTCAACATTTGGTTGGCTACTCTTCTCTTTATTCAAATATGGTTTCCTAGCAAAAATGTTGGTTTTATCTGTTGTCTTCTTAGGCTGAGTTTCTATGTTTTCTTGACAACAGTACTAGTGTTTTTTATCCTTTGAATTATCTACGTTCCCTTTGCTCTTAAGATCATATTGTTTGTGCACCTCCATGATTGCATTTTCAAACCCCAATCTATAATCATCACAATCTTCATAGGTGTTTGTATTTTGATCAGAGGAGAAGAACCCTTTTTCTTCTTTAGTGATGAAACCATCATCCCCACTGTCTGATCCAATCAAGTTCACATGACCTTCTCCCAACCTTTCGATCTCCCTATCTTCATATTGATCTACATAGTTTTGTTGGAAGGGAGGTCTAATCTGTTGATCACTTTTTTTTTGTTTATCTTGATTGTTTTCTCTTATATAATTCTAATTTCTGTTTCTATTTTGGTTGTTTTGAGGTTCTCTTGGTTGCACTCTATCATTCAAGTTGATCTTTTCAAGCATCCTCTCCATTACCTTCACTAGGTTATCAATTTTAGTGTCAAAAGTTGAGGTTGAGGGTGCAATGTCATATTTATAAGTTACCCTTTTCTGTGATCTCAACCTATTTATTTTCTCAATTGTGTTCGATTCTACACTCACAGCTCCTCTCTGCATGTCTTCCAGAGTTAAGTAATCTCTTTCCCTTAGCTGATAAGCCATTTCAACATCAAAACATTCAGGGTATCTTACCAAGGCCATGCCTTGGGGAGGTTTCATGTGAGTTGGAAGAGCATTGTAGACACTGTTAAGCCTAGTGGAACAGTCATGAATGCTCTCTCCTTGATTTCTTTTAAGGCTGCTATACTATGCTAGTATTTGGAGAGGGTTCTTTTTGAGTTCCCATTTATTTATGAATGTTTGATACAAAGCAGGGAGATCATTGATGCTGTTAGGAGGTAAATTTTTAAACCACTTCTTTACATCTCCTCCTAAAATCTGGGTGAAGATCCTCATCTTAACGGTTTATTCTTCTATCTCCATGTAATCAAAAGCATATTCCATCCTATCTACATGATGCTGAGCTGTTGTAGAATCTTTTGCAGTGAAATGAGGAATTTTTGATTCATAATCATTTGGTAAGGGAAGCAGAGGTTGTGGTAACACTAATGGGGCATACCATGTTGCCATGGCTGGAAAGAAGGGTGGATTTACAAGAGGTGGATTTATAAGGGGGAAAGTGGGTTGAAATGGAGTGTTTTGCACAGTGGTAGTATGGATTGGAGTGGAAGAAACACTTGGGACAACAAACTGGTTTTGAGCAGATTTGTTATGGAAAAGACTAAAGTGATGAAGAAGCTGAGAATCAGGAGGAGTGGAAGGTGAGGCTTCTCTACTAAAGCTTTGTTGCAAATCTGCAATGTCAAGATCAGTTTTGTTCAAATCACCTTGAGATCTAGTTCTAAATATGTTCTTTGTATGATGTAAATCAAAGTGTAAATCCTTTAAGTCAACAAGGTTTTCGGGGACAAAATTTGTTCTTAAGAGGTTCCTATTAGTAACTGATTTTCCAAATTTAGAAGTCTACCACAGAATTCTCTCTGGATTGTCAACTATTAAAAGAGGATTTGGGTCTGGATGGGATCTAGTGTTGATCCTATGTGAAGCCAGACTACTTTTCAAAAATGAGAGAGGTTAAAGTTTTAGGGACTGTTTTTTGGGAGTTTTACCTCTCACGATGTCTTATCTAGTATGGGACTAGGCTTCTTAAATTTCTTCAAGGTTGGTTAATGCAGTCCTAAAGATATTTGGAGACCTAGATGAGTAATAGTCCTACTGGGCTAGTAGAGTCGCCAGGTGGAAACTATTTAGCTTCTATGAAGGTAAAATATTGGATGGTTCCACCACCATGTTTATTATGAAGCCAAACTGAAATATTTTTGGGTTTTTCTAATTTTTTTCAGTCCTATGGGTTATGAGAGTGTCCTAAATCTGATTTTACACTTAGCTAAGGTGTTTAAACATACAGAGTTCACTCTTATGGCTTGGTAACTAATTCATTCAAGGTTTGATAAGGTTCTATGAGAATCCTAAGGGTTACTTTGTTCTCTCACTGATTCAAATAAGTCCTGTCATGATTACCATTTTGTCAAGTAGTGCTTGAAGAAGGCTACATATGTTATATTGGACAGTGAGTGTTTTGTTTTAAAGATTTTACTCAGTGTTCCACCATGATCGCCATTATGTTGGTGTGAGCAGTGGGATAAGTCCACAAGGTGTTCTTTGTCAAGTTAAGGGCCTAAAGATTTTAAGAAGTGTTTTCAACCAACTGTATTCTTAGTAGGTCTCACCGTGATCTCCATTATGTTGGTGTGAGCGGTGGGATAAGTACACAAGGTGTTATTTGTCAAGTTAAGGGCCTAAATAGTTTTAAGAAGTGTTTTCAAGCAACTGTATTCTCAGTAGGTCTCACCGTGATCGCCATTATGTTCGCCTACCATGTTTTGATAGTTTGGAAAATCAAAAGACAAGGCAACATCAAGCCAATCTTTAGAGTTCTATGATCTAGTCCTCCTATTCTCAGAGAGGGATCTCTCAAATTATTTGTTTTTGCAAAGGTTTATCTTGTGTGCTTTGGATATTGGTTTTGGACTATTTATTAAGTGCAAGTGTTTGTTTGTTTGTTTGGTTGAATTGATACATTAGAATATGAAAGGTCTAGGAAAGGTAGGTAGAAAGAAGGAGTATCAGTTTCATTGGGCAATGGAGTCAAAAAGAGGTTATGAAAAACTTATCAATGGATATGGGATATTAAAGGGAAAATATAACTTGGCCACAGGATCCTTTAGTTTATGAATGAGATGGACATTAATGGTTTAGGAAAGAGAAGTTTAATTCTCAACAAAGGGAATTTGAAAACATGACTTGAACAATAAAGAGGTATTTGATAGACAGGGCTAACCATAAATTCTACAAACCGCACTTTAAGCAAATAATGACTTCAAAACAACTTTTAAAATGAAATCTAAGATTCGGGAGCACATCCTATTTCCTCAAAGATTTTATTTCAAATGACTTAGAAAAACATAAAAGATTTACTGATAATTACAGTCATAGAAGAGGGAACACCTAATACATCTATGATCACAACTATAAAAGACCTTTAGGACAATTTTTTAAGCAAGGACAAAGGGCATGATCAAAACAGACCTCCTTGGCTTACTATAAACAAAGATACTTCAAAGGGAGACTTCAATAAAAACTTTTAAGTGGCAGCAGACAAGCAAGGAGAACCATAAAACATGCTGAAACCAAATATTCAAACTATTAGAGAAATAAACGAGCATGAGGACTAAAGAGAGAGATTAAAGACTCTAAAATACCTTAGCAGAAGAAAACATAAAACAATGAAGGATAAATAGTTCTAAGGTGCTTCCAGGAGTCATTTCTTAGCCTAAAACTTTCACCCTACTGTAGTAAGAAATTATTGAACAAAATGAAAACAAGAGAAAACATTAACAGTTCAGAATACTTCACCAACAACCAACCTCATGGATCCAATGATAGAGCCTTCTCAAGAACAAGCATGCAAAAACATCATCAGGGCTTCCAAGACTTCAATTTCTTCTTCAACTTCAACAGACTATGTATTATTTCAGAGAGTTTCAGTATTACAACTAGTGATCAACCAACCTGTATCTCATCTTCTTCAGAAGTATTTATAGAAGAAATGAGGAGGTGGAAGAGCTTGAGGTTTGAAATGCAATAAATTATACACTAAATGCAGCTCCAAACCTCGAAAACCATGCAAGGCCTAAGGTAGGAGAGCATTGAATTATGATTATGTTTATTTACTCTATTTCTGTCTTTTTAAACTCAAAGGGAAAAAATATTGACTTCGAGGCCTATCTCTTATCTTTGTAATAACTCTGCTGATAGTTTGAGAATTTGTTCTTTCTTTGGTAATAACTGTTCAGTTGTCTTTGGATAAATATCTTCTGTTCTAGAAATAAATAGGCCTTCTTTGATTGCTTTGAGGCTACAAGTGTCTTTTGGTAGCTGTAGAGGATTCAATTAGCCTCTGATGTGGCAGTGGAGGCTTCTCGGATTGATAGATATCATTGTTTTAACCTAAAACACCTTTAATTTACTTGAGTTTTGTGTTTTAGGCTTAATGAAGCCTAATTTCTGTCTTCTAGTCTTCAAACTATCTTCAATTGTGGGTCAAGTATTTGATTAATCGAATTAATTCCTTAATCCTTCAAAAACTGTGTTTAAACCTTAAATTTCTTCACTTCTGCTTTGATTTCGTACTGTCAAACTGATACTCTTCGGCTGTGGTGTTTGCTGTGTTTCCATTATTGTTGCAAGCACACAAAGGTTGTATAAAGGCATCAGTGCTCATGAGGCATTGATAAAATATAATTTGGAACCCTGCGGAATGATTTCCTTTGTAAAATAAAGGCCTGGGGGATCATCATCCCCGACCGTTGATCTCTTTTTTAAACAAATGAGAAAAATTTAAAACCTGCAAAAACATAGAAAATTTATAAAAATCCTGCGAGGAAAAGGTTTAAACTGCTTTGGAGGTTTAGGTTTGAGCGCGACTGTTGGATGAACAGAACCAACGGTCAAGATTGCTTGTTGGGTTAGATGGGGAGGCAGTGGATAAATGCTGGCAAAGATTAAGTCCATGCGTTGATGCATGTTGATCAGCGGTCGAATTAACCCAAGATTTTTAAGGCGGAAGAAATCTCATAGTGAAATGGTGTTAAATATAAAGGAAAATGAGGAAAAAATTTATCGAGAGGTGGGGTCAAATGATATTTGGGGTTTCCGAATGATCTAAGTCATTGGATTGGATTAGTCCACGGATATCGATGGCGGAGGTAAATCAATGAAGTCCCTTGGAAGAAAGGCGGAGGGCGATAGTGTAATGGTTGGATTAAACTGGGTCCATTAGATATCAAAGATCAATAGTGGAGATTAAACACGATGGAATGTAATATAAATGGGGTAAAGTGGTTTCAGCCATAGAAACCACTAGTTTCGCGCAATGAAAAGGAGGGAAGGCGGTATTGCCTTTTTGAATGCGATAGGCATTAGCGATTTACGCGTGGCTTTCTACAACCACCCATATCGCGTAATTTTAAAACATTAACCTCTGGACTCAAAATTACATGAAACTGGCGTTGGCCGTCAGATCTAGGGCCTTAGATCAGACGTTCGTGAGGAGAGCGTGATGGAGAATAGATGCATGGGCGATAAAAGGTGGGGCAGGGTCAAGGCGGTTTTAATCTTGACTGTCGGATCAGGGGATGAACGGCTAGGATTGATCAATGGGGGCAGTAGGTCCCAAATGAATTGGGCCTACTGGGTTAAACATGGACCGTTAGATCTTCAAAATGAACGGCTCAGATTCAACCTTGGGGCTAATGAGATGGAATACGAGGCAGGGGTCGGGTGGAGAATGGGTTATTGTGGGCCGTTTTTCTACAGAGATCAACGACTGGTATTCACCGAAAACTTTATACAACGGGGTCTATGAAAATAACAAAGGGTGAGGGTTCGAATCTGGACCGTCGAATCTACGAAATGGGCGGCCCAGATCTAATCGGGGGTCGCCAATTGGCGAGGGAGAGAGGAAAGGTGCAGAGAAAAATTGAGATGCGATTGAACGAGGGTTGTTGATCTTAGAACCAGATCAACGACGGAGATTCACTTATGAATGCCGAAGGCGGGTATGCGGGCTTTTGAACAGAGAGATGTGGGTCATCAGATCTGGGTATGGTGGAACAGATCGAGGACCAGGAAACCATCAGAGGGTTGCCAATCAGAGGAGAGCAAAAAAATATTCAAACGCATCCAATGAAAAACTCCGATGCGAGATCCCGAAGATCGTTGATTGGTTTAGATCAACAGTTGGTATTCGCCCAACCAATGAACCATCGGACTTAATGAAAAAGTCGAGAAATTGGATTTTTTATGAAATATAAAGGAGGAAAAGGTTTGGCAAAGGTTTTTTTTATGTTTTAGCACTCTATTGCGGGCTCTGGGTTACGTGAAGGAGAGCGGAGGAGTCAGGGGTTTTAAAAATAAAAGGGGCCAATCGCATCAGGATTTTTTCCTTTAAACAAAGAAATGTGCCCATTGCAAACCTCCGATTGCGATTAGCGCTCGGGACTTAACTCTTGGTCCTGGGTGTGGGTTATATGGTGGGGAAGTAGTTTGGGGGCTAGGGCCAAAAGGGCTTAAGGCCTTAGCACAAAAAGGCTGTTTTTTTTATGATTTTTCAAGTATTTCAAAGGATTTTGAAAGCTTCCGATAAGGTAAAAAAGGAGTTTTAAACCTTATCAAAGGGGTTTTTATGAATGGAAGACAGGAAATGAGGAAAATGGAGGAATTTCATGACGAAAAAGGGGATAAAAATGGATGTTAATTATGAATGAAAGGAGGAGAAAAATGAAGGGAAAGTGGGTTTTTTAGCAGTCTTTTTCTTCAGGCAAACAACAGAATTTTCAAGTTTAAAAGGGAAACAGCAGTGAAGATTAACTAAAGTATTATCTATCTTCATAAAAAATTCAAGGATGATAGGTTCTCAAAGGGGAATTATCTCTTGGAGTTTTGGAGAACAAAATTAGCCACCTCTTGGTATAATAAAATTTATCAGTGGCTAACATGAATACACATAACACATCTTGTAATTGGATGACTTGACCTTGAGATAAATGGAGGGTCACAGTCCTTGTCCCTTTCACGGGATAGGTGGAATTATCTCCAAGAATAATTTTCATATTAGTATCCTTCCCAACCAAATAAAAAAGGGCTTCTTTATAACCAGTGAGGTGCCTTGAAGCACCACTATCAATCAAGCAGACATCCAGGGTGTCGGGTGGAGATGCAACAGAGAGGGCAGATACAAGAATAAATTCATTTCTTTTATTATCAACAACATTAGACTCATCGTACCTGGAATTTCTTTACCTCTTGAAAGGTTGCCCATTTCCACTACGATCAGAGGGAGCCTTCCTTTTTCCTTTGAACCTGTTGTTCCTGCCATTCCCTCTCGAGTTGTTGTTGTAATCATCCCTGGGAGAGTCCCTTATATTAGGGCACTCTCTTGCATAGTGACCTATCTTGTTACAAGTGTAACATCTTCCCTTCCTTCCTTTGGGCCCCAATCTACCATGGTTTTGAATTCTCGAGGCACCATGGTTCTTCTTCTTTGCATGAGCGGCGAAGGTAGTAGGGTCACTTCCATTTCCATTGGAGGCATACTCCATCATTCTTGTTTCCTGTTGAGTGCATCTCGTCAATATTTCATCAAAATCAGGAATCACATTATTATTAAGAATAATGGTATTGAATACATACAAATCACGGGGGAGACCTCCAAGTGCAATAAGAACCATCTCTCGATCAGATATTGCTTCCCCAATAGCTAGGATGTTATTCCTGATTTCAGTGAGCCTCATAAAATAGGATTGAATAGATTCATCCTTGCCCTTCTTAATATTCTTCAATTGATTCTTGAAGAAAATGATTTGACTATCATTACTAGCCCTAAACATGCTCACCAGCTTATCATACATCTCTTTAGATGTGTTCAACTCAGAAATGTAAGCAACCAAGTGCTTATGAATAGGATCTCGGATAGTCATCTTTGCTTTGATTTCCCCTTTTCTATAATTCATCTTCGTAGCATCAATTGCATTTGATGGAGGCTCTTGAATATTCCCCTTTACATAGTCCATGACATCTTGATCTTCTAGCATCCAATCCAAGGACATCTTCCATGCATCTTCAATTTATCATCTTCAAGGGTTTCAAGGCCATTTTTCCTTGATAGGATTCCTTCCTTCAGTGATTGCTTCTAACACAAGCTTGGACTCTTGGACTTTGTCTTCACCTCAGCTCTGATACCATGTTAAATTTAGATAACCATGGTGTTTTATGATCAATGCAATTTTACTTCAATCTTTCTTAGGCCTGATACAAAATAGCAATCAAATAAACATGGAAGTAAAATGTTGATAGAACACAATAATAGATCAATAGAAGACAAGCCAAATATAGATCAGATTTACAATTCCTTTTGTCCAGCGAAGATATGAGATATTGTTGTGTTACGACAGTCAACAGAATGCTTCAGCTAGCAAAGCCTTTCTAGATCAGCCAACCTTCCATGTGTCACACCCACATACCTCAAAGATAGGTCATCTCAAGTCAACGTTGGTCAACCCAAAGTCAATGCAGAAAACTCAATGGATGACAGCAACAGAAAAGTCAATGCAACAGATTAGGGCTTCGGTCAAACAACTCAGATTTCCTCGATTTTAGTGCCCAACAGTACGACCTTCTAAAATCGAAATTTTGGTAGAGATTTGAGGTCAAACGACCAAGGGTTGACCACGGTCAACGCTGTTGCAAAAGTTCCCTAAACAGATCCGCAAATTTCAGACTTCAGCTCCACATGTGTGAGGGGAAAAAGGCCTCCAAAGGCTATCGAACCAATCATATTACAATGCAAGAATGTGTGATGAGTTGATGAGTAAATGACTTCCAAGTCTCCAATTTATATCCATCAGTGAGGGTGTGTGACACATCTATTAGGTATGTGAGCCTACATTACAAATCTGGCCGACCTTGCACATGTGGAAAATAAATTCAAAATAAATATTCTGCTCATCCAAACAAGATGATCTTTAAATCAATCTTGCACGTCTCTGAAAGAGGAATCCAACTAAAATATGACCATTATCATATGAGCAATGCAACATGGAGTTTGGACCTAGTTGCCCAAAATTAACAAAGTTTCCCTGCATGCTTCTTATGTTTATGTCGGGATTCATCAAGCTTTTTCTTATGGCAATTCCTAGCAAAGTGACTAGATTTACCACAGTAAAAACATTTTATCCTTGAATCATTTCTGGTCGAAGACATACCTTGAGGTGGCTTTCTCTGTGGTGTACCTCTGCCTTTCTGTCCTGCACTTGTCTTCCCTCTGAAGGGCTTCTTCTTCACCATTAAAGTAAGATTTGAACTTTGGGTTTCAGAGTCATCTGCCTTTCTTCCTCTTACATCAAGATCCCTGTCAATTCTTCAAATTTGGGAGCTTTCTCTCTTGCATTTAAGCCTATGTTGAACATGTGATAGTGATCAGTCATACCATTCATGGTAATCGTCACAAGATCAATGTTTGACACTGCCTCCCCTATGTCGCCCAACTTATCTTTGAGGTCCTTGATTCGAGAGATGAACGCAACTACTAATTCATTCTCCTCCATTTTAATGGAGAGAATCTTTCTTTTCAGGAACAATAGGCAATTTGTGTTTTTAATCTCGTACATATCCTTGAGGGTTGTTCAGATGTCATTTGCTTATTTACACTTTCTGATGTGAGGGATAATGCAGTCTTTCACTGACAGTTTCAATAGCACTTTCGCCTTGTTCTCCCTCTTCTCCCAATCCTGAATTATTGCAGTTGATCCGCCTCCTGCACCTGTTGGTTTCAATTCATCTCCATTTACAATCACCCATGCAATTTTCCTCTCAAGCAAATTCTGCAACTTGAATTTCCAATTGGATTAATTGGATCCATCGATCTTATTGCTCTCGTTAAAGTATGCTTCTACCATTTGGTTATTCATCTTGACACTTAAAAAAAAAAAATTTGACCTCCAACAATTGACAAAAAATGGATCTACCCCAGATCCAAAAAGACAATCTCAAGAAACCTTTTTTAAAATAAATGCAGAGATCCTTCTTTTTTTAAAAGAAAGCCAAGTCCGAACGCTGCACATCCAACATCAACCAACATCGTCGGTCAACCTCCATGGGTCAACGCTCCTCTGATGGGAAGTTGTGCGCTGAAAGGCTGTGCTTAAAGGAATGTATGTAAGTTAAGAGATGAACAACACATTCCTTGCTTTAGATTGAGCGTCGATCAACATTTTTCTTGCTCCAGGAAGAATGGTGAGCGATTTATTCAGTGAGAAAAAACATTGCCTCCTTGTCAGACTTTCTTCACACCAACCACTAGGGGCCACTCTTCTGCCACCTAGGCACTCACTCAGCCATGAAAGCACACTGGATTCGACTCAATCAATCCTGACGCTCTCATACCATGATAACAATTAAAGACTTAAATTATATTCATCAAACGAGTAGCTCACAGGTGAGGTGCTTCACCTGGAGACTGCCTCTGGCAGAACGCTCTACAAGATCATCATTTACACCATGAATATATAGCTTACAAATAAATAGGGAAGTTAGAACAGCCACCTAAGAGATAGGAACTAAATCCTAATCTACGGCATACACTCAACTAATGAACTGACTCTCTCCTAGAATACATTTCTCCATTATCTTCAACAGTATTAGGGTCATAGATTTTAAATTAGAACTTAAACAATTTAAATATTAAAAATAATAAAATGAATTCCAAAATTTAATTTGAATTTTTTTTACCTGTTGCACTTTTTGTTGTGTATTTTGTCAAATACACTCCAGTTGTGCTCACACCCAGAAGAACTACATGTTTGGTTGAGCACTTGAATGACAAGCTTTTAGAGATGGGGTACTCTGCCACCATAGCTTGTCCACCAAGCATCTACAAGTTAAAAGAAAAATGAGAAACTTAAAAAAAAAAGTTAAAACATTGAAATTCTAAACTTGAAGCAAATTATGAAGAGACAATGAATTATGAAATTTGAAAGTTGAAAGTTGAAACAAATTGAAGCTTACCTGGCATGTTGACCGTCTTATTCTTAATAGCCATGGTAAAACCAAATGTGCCACTTTCCATCCTATATATCCTATATATCTCCAATTATTTAGAAATATCTTCACGTTATTGCTTAAATGCCACCATCCTCTCAACACAAGTGAGGAATCCATCCATCACCTTGACATCAAATTTGAAACCACAGGAGTAATAAAATGTGGGGTGGAGGTAGATACCCGCAACATGAATGGGGTGATGGAGGGTATTGTTCCATCGTTCATCAATCACTCTCCATATGACATGTTGTTTTTCTAACCCCTCGTCTCCCTTATTTTCATAATAAGCATGAATGACTTCTTTGGCCCTATCCATGGCCTCATACAAGTAGTCCATTGCGGGCTTGTCTCTATCAACCAACTGAAGAACCCTTACTAAAGGTTATGAAATGGTACACACCTCCTCTACTCCGGCCCAAAAGCTCTGATCATATGAAACAAGCCTACAAATGCCCTCTCCCTTTGGTTTGCGGCTAATAGGAAAAGCATGCCAATCTTGTGAAAGAAACATGCTCTTCACATCCCACATAGAATTCAATAGAGACTGAAGAGATATGAAAGTAGTGGCCAATCGTGTAATGGTATGACACACCAACTCTTTGTTGTTGGTGAATCTTCTCATCAAGCTAAGCACAAATGCATGATTATATATAAATTTTGTTATGCTCTTGGATGATTCAACAATATTCCTCACAAGAGGAATCTTACCTATATCCTTCAACATCAAATCAATACGATGAGCAGCACAAGGTGTGCAGAAAAAGTTAGGATACCTCTCCATAAGCAACCTGCCAGCAGCAATATAATTTGCAGCGTTGTCTGTTATGACTTGGACAACATTTTGTGGATCTAATTCCTGAATGAATATGTCCAACAATTCACATAATAAACGTGCATCTTTAATGTGTTTAGATGCATCAACAGATTTCATAAACGTTGTTCCCTTGGGACAACTAACCAAGAAGTTAAGAAGGGCCCTACCCTTCTGGTCAGAGCAACCATATGACATGATTGTGCTTTCAGTGTGTTCCCATGATGCCCTAAACTCCTCCAGTCTAGCAATGCAATCAACCTTTTCATCTTGAAGAAGAGACCCTCTCAACTCTGCAAAGGTAGGGGCTTTGTACCCTGGGTCAATGACAACAACAACAATAAACATAGGGTGGTAGAATGGGTTTGTCTTAGCAATGTTCAAAGGAACATCACTCCATAGAAGAAAATTATTGACCAAGCTGTTAGCTTCTGCCTTTTATTTTTTTATGTGTCGATTTGATGCCAGGTTATGCATCAGATGTGGTTCTAGGAACAAAAAAAGATGAGAAAGATGAGGGGTTGGGACATCTAGGTGTGGAAGGTGATGCTAAAGAACCACTCTAACTTCCCCTCACTCTTGAGGCCACTAAATTTTTTTAACTCTTGAGGCCCATACAAAGGGGAAAGAGGGACATGGATTTAAGTATAAAGATTAATCATAAAATAGTTAACAACTTCATTAATAGAAGAGGGTGGTGAATTAAAATAAGATTAATAAATTAAATTTGGAGAAATTTAGAGAATTTCCATGTGGCAAGAGCCAACATAAGAATATCCATATAAGAGGCAAATTGAGTTAAATTAGGAGGTATGTTAGGGGACCAAATCTGAGATTTATCAGTTAACTTCAGTAATAAACACAAATTGAGTAGAAAAGGGGGGATCAAGAGACAACTAGGAGAAGAAATAGGAAATCTTGTTGGGGTGAGGAAAATACTATTTTAAATTAATATTTAAGTAAATGATTTTGGAGAGCCTTGGTGAGAGGGTGACAGATGGGTGGGTGAATAATCAAATTTTCGATTAATAAAAATAATTAATTATGCATGAAATTCCAAGTGGCACCTATGAAGCCTTCTATAAAAGAAGGGGAAAGCCAAGAGAAAATGAATTTTTGCTAACCCTATTGTTGGATGGAAGAGATTATGTCGTTTTGAGTTGTTACGAGCTATATTTGAGTTTGGTGAGGTATAGGACTTTACAGAGGGGACTCTTGAGCCAAGGAGTGCTCACCTCTATCAGCTAGCACATTTCCTTTTCCATTGTAAATTTCTGCTTGCATCAGGTCCGCGAAGGAGAGTACCCAAGGAGTAGGTTGGGAGGTCAATCGGTGGGTCATTACATTCAGATTAAGCACGCCAACATTCACGCTTGGAAGTAGATGACCACAAAGGAGTTGAAGTAGAGGCAAGTCAAGATTGCATCTCGTCTCCGGGTGAACGGTACTTGTGTTATTTATAATGTTTCTTTTTATATGAATTCATTGTGCCTATAATTAACATGTAAAATAGATGTATGTGTAATGAAGTGATTAATTTTTCTGAGTATCCAACTTTGAATGCTTATGGTTTAATTCCTAGTTTACTGCATTATCTCCTTAAAAAAAGAGAGTAAAGTATAGGGTTGGTCCCTTCACTTGGTATCCAAAGCATAGGCTCAGACTTTGGGACCTATGGACCCTTTGAAAATTACTTTTAGTAAGTACCACTATGAATTCTTGTTAAAAATTTTTTTTGCATATATAAAAAAATAAACTCCTTAGAATGGAGGAGGGTTATTTGAGACACATTTTATGGATTTAAACGTTTCGCTTTTGACTACAGTTTTCATAGATAAACTACCATGCTTCCCTGATTGAGGAAGTTATAAGCTATAGCAATCAACTTTCTCAAAGTCATGTTCTGTTCTTCCCAAGAATGAGGAATTAGAACTTTAGCAATCAGTTCGAATGTAGGTACATTTTGAGTAGCTTACAATGCACGTTATAAAATGTGATTCAGAATACCTCTGTTGAAATATCTAAGAGGTGTAGTTATGTTGAAATTGGTGATATATGTTACTGGAAGGTAGTGATTTTCCTTTCGGCTGTTAGATTTCCAAATAGGAAGGAACCTTCCAATGAAGATTTTTTTCTATCCTGAAAAAGAGTAGACTATTTCAAATATACCTTATCCTCGGTCCTAGTTGATATACATCAAAATAAAGCTAGTTAAATTGGTTGTCTTGTATTAAAACGAAATTCATAAATTTCTGAAATTGGAAGATGTATGTGATTTCTTATAAACAATTTTAATTATGAAGTAATTGCAGGGATTGTTCATCTTGGATTTCTAATATGAATTCGATGTTGTGATGATCTGTAAAAAGCAATAAGAAATGTAGTCTCTGATCTGTTTGCCATTTTAACTTCATATACGAGATTTTTACCAATGACTGCAAATGAGGACATGAGAACAAAAGTTTCTCTAGGGAAATATTACAGCAGGCCATCACATCTCAGGACATCCACACTCTTTTTTCGCCTCTTATCGCCTTTGTACCAACAACATTTTTAGGAATAACTTTACATATGTTTGCTTCGTGGATATCATTCACCTTGGTTGCTTGAATGAAACATCTGAAGTCCATTGACCAGTAAGTAAACAACCAGATGAGAATGTAAAGAATTACAAAAGCACCAAGTGCAATAGCTACATCCAAAAACTCTATGCTAGGAAGGATAGCCAGGACCTGATCGGCATATAAAATTATTTCAGTTTTTGCACAAATTTGACTCTTAAAATTCACCGGTAAATTAGAAAATATCTCTACATTTCCTTTTCTGAATTAACTTCCAAAAATAATCAATCTTTGGTTCCTCGAATTCGTTTGGGTGAAAAATAAGCAAAAAGAGCAGATCCACGGAAAATATTTTTTGGTCATTAACGGAACAAGGAACCGATCTAGTCCAGATCTAGTTAAGTGTAGTTCTTAAATTACTATTTAAGGTAACAACCAATTACTTCAATTACTCCAGATCTATTTTATTGTAGTTAACTAAAGTCAATAAATTAAATTTTTACGAGTTATTCTGACCACTGTTGATTTAATAAATTCTTTACTTTAGTTTACATTAGTTTTCCCTGATGGGTGAAGGAGCAAACATGATCTTCTTATTGCATTAAAATTCTTCATGCTCGATGAATCATAAGCTCTGTTCTTTGTCGCTCGTCCACTACATACGATTATGAAGTGTTGAATTGAGCCAGACTTGCTGTTTTTACTTTACATAACAGTCTGTACCTTTTTCTGGAATGGACTAAAGGAACAAGAAGAACCACCTTGGCATAATTATGGATTGTCCTAGTAGCGATTTCTAGGCCCATTTCTTGGAATATTTTCAATATTTTAGAACTTACACATATCTATTTACAACTGTGTTTCTTGCTAAAGTTAGCAATAAACGAATATCCTGATAATAATGTAAAAAAAATGAAGATTTTACACTGCATTTGGACAATTTTGACCGTAATAATGATTGAGATCAAGACTGCATGGAGAATCTTTTTCATTCTTGGCATGATTTTCATAAATGCGATACACCAGTTGAGTTTAAGAAAGGTAGAAATTGTATATAAATGTTAGCAAGAGTTAGTGTTGGTAGGATTAACTCTTTAGGAAAAATTTTCACAAATAATCATATTTTAAAAAATTTTATTCTTAAAAATTTAAAGTATTACAATATATACTTTTGGTCCATATTCATCAAATTAACATGAGAATGTAAGAAGTCTATTGAAGTTTCAACTAAATACATTTTATTTTATAATTTTCAATTTAAAGTATTTGAAAAACGAATTTTATATATATATATATATATATATATATATATATATATATATATATATATATATATATATATATATATATATATATACTTAAATTAAATATTTATAATATATTTCGATTAAGTCAAGTTTGTGAATGGTAATACTAAGACTATGGTGAAGGAGCTATTGCTATTGTCAAGTTTGCTAATGGTAATGTTATCTCTGTATTCTTACAAATACTAGGTGACTATGGATTTTCTACAATCTGCTGAAGATAGCATTTCTTGACTATCAACTATCTTCAGAAATCTCACTACCTTCATTATCTTCATAAAACCTTTTTCACTATCTCTCAGTTTGCCTTCTCAAAATCACCCTCCTGCTCTAAAAACTCATGTCTGGTCTTAAACCTCTCATTATCACCTTTTTCCCCTACCCAAAGACCCACTTTCATATCTAAAACCCCATTAACCCCCTCACCTTCATCATTTTTCCTTATTTACACAAAAATAATGTAAAAAGTCCCTTTTTACATTATTTTAAATATAAAAATTAAACCTTTTGGGACCCATATTTTATATTAAAAACACTGTTTTATTAAAAAAATGCCCAACCCTTTATAAATTCTAGAGCCCCTTGCTTTAAAGTTTTTAAGCCCCGATTTATCATAAAACCTCGTTAATGATATGGCCCTACCCCTTGCCCTTATAAATAAGCGCCTCCACTTATTTTATTAACCCCTCGACCCAACTTTATAAAAAAACCTTTCCCCGTATAATAGAACCCCACCACATGTTCGTCTAAACCCCACCGTCTGACTTGCCCACCATTCCAAAGCCCTCGACCACAATTAGATCAATCCCTCATGATCCAACATCCCATGGTCAATATCGCACCATTCTCCATGCAGAGGTTAACCATTCCAAAACGCGTGAAATGGGTGGTTTTATTGTTTGTACCCTTCGCCACGTGTCACCCGCTAAATGGAATTACATCCACTGGCTCGAACCCGCTTACCACCTTTTCTCCGTGCGAAAACTGCCTTTTACCTCCCACCATAACCCAATACTTCCTCCTTCGTTCAAATGTTACGAAACCCTGTGGTTTTGCGATGAAGCCCTCATCCACCATTAACACCTCTACAACGCTCCAAAAGCTCGAAATGCCCAAACAAATGCAGAGAAGCCAAAAATGTAGGCTTTTAACTAATTGATTGATTTTAATGTGCAAGCTGCTGGAGGATCAACACAAAAATGGGATTCTAAAGGTCCCAATATCGTTCTATAGACTCCCTGGGTGACGATCCATCAAGTATGTTCATCAAGAATGCCCTGAATGACATATTAAAAAATGAAAATCATTGGAACATGACCATTGATTTTCATTTAAACCACATCAAAAGCAACAAATACGTTTATGAAAATGGCGCACAAAGGTAAAATCAAAGGAAGAAACACAATCAAGAAGAGCAGAAAAAGGCTTAAAAAGGTTTAATCAAAGTTAAAGGCACAAACCAGTAAGATCAAGGTAAAATCAAAAGACAAAAATGAATACAAAAGATTAAAATCAATTAATCAAATATTGAAAGACATGGAGGCAGAGATAAAGCGGATTAGAGGAGTTAAAAGGATAAATTCAAAGGAATATTAGCATAGAAGTAGATCCAAATGAATAAAAGCCTTTACTTCTTCAGGGACACATTTTGCCAGCTATAGCCTGTTTCATTTCACTAAAGACATCAACAGTTATTGAAACAGTCAGAGATATTTCTCAGATACTCTGTAGTTATTGTAAAATTTATTAAGAAGTCTTAAAAGTCAAACATTTCCAAAATTTAGCTCAGTAGTTAAGTTAGAAGTTATTGTTACAGTGAGTCACTCTCAGATATTTTTTCCTTGGGCCTTGCATCGTCTCAAAGGTCAAAAATGCATTAACTCTGTATATAAATGCAAATATAAAACCCTAGCTGCGGATCACCTCCTCATTTTGCAAATAAATACTGCATGTATGTTTCATTTTTAGTGTTGGTTGGTTGGCTGATTGATGGTTGTTGCGCTAGTTGATGAGCTGCTAGGATGGATTTGAGAAAACTCTGAGTTGCAGAGATCTACTGCACTGGAGTAATGTAACTGTTTTTAACATCAATAATACAAGCACGTTCTAGTATTCTTGAGCTATGTTAATGGTGAAGTTATCCTTTATTTGTCAATGTTTTCCTTCTGTTTTCCATTTTGTCCATGATTTATCTGATAAAAGAATAGAAATTTTAGATTAGGATATGTTGTCTTGGCACCCTAATTATGCCTGCTTTCTTTATCTTAATGTTTTCTTCTACAAGGTCTGATTAGAGAATTCTTAATTGCTCTCTAGTTCCACCTAGCTTGTTGTCTTGGAAATGATTTAGTAGAGTCTAGCCAAAGAAGTCTATGGTATGCCTTGTCCTTTGGTGTAGCTTGAAATATTATTTTTAAGGCCTTTCTTTGAAGTTTTCTTAGTAGAGTCTAGCCAAAGCAGTCTATGGTATGCCCTGTCCTTTGGTTTGTCTTAAACTGTTACTTTGAAGGTCTTTTTAGAGTGTTTGATTAAAGAAGATAGGTGTATCTTTCTCTTTAGTTACACTCATTGTTATATTAAATGTTTTCTTTGTCTGAAAGTAATTCTAGAATTGCTGGATTGTTGTCTTAAAGGTTTGCTTATTAAAGTCTGGACAAATAAGTCTATGGTTTTCCCTGTCCTTTGGTTTGTCTCAAACAATTACCTAAAAGGATTTTCTCATTGAAGTAGAGTTAAAGGATTCTTAATTTCCCTTTAGTTTTACTGTTTTCACAACTTACTGTCATTTCATATTCCATCTAATCTAAAAGATCCACTTGATATAGTTATCTTGCCCTATGAAAACCCTTGCAGAGTTGGTAAACAATTAAATACTTTTATGACTCCATATATCAATGGATTAATGTTTCTTACAATCTATCTATTCAACTGAAACACTTCATCAATTGATCACACTATTAATCTATCAACCAATAAAAAAAAGAAACAGTCCTAAGAACTTCATAACTAGCCTAAAATTAGAAAAAAAATCATAAATATATACCATTTACAAAAACATACATAGAGAGAGCCCTCTTTGAGCAACAAAACCATAGGTTATTGGACTCCAAAGTGGTTTCATGTGGCTCCCTGTAGAGTTGTTCTTGCCAATATTTCCCAAATCACAGGAGCCAATTATTAATACTAAGACTATGGTGAGAGTGCTATTACATGCTGTAATTTTCATATTGGCAAGTAATTAGATTAACATGCAAATTAAAGTATTTTCATTTTCTCGTATTCTTCTTGTGACTGCACTTCCTTCACTAAAGTATCTCTATTTAATAAATAAAGAGAGTAATGAAAATTTGACATTCTCCTTAAAAGAAAATCAACATGAGATAAATTTAAAGATAAAATATGAACACAATCTCAGGATTTCGTAATCTCGATATTCTTTGGCTCATTTCCCATTACAATTGAAGAAAACAATAATCGCTTATAAATCAATGCACATTTAAAATTATGAACAGAGAACAAGGAACAAGGATTTGAAAACGTTTAATATTTAATTTTACCTACTATACTTTATAACCAACCATGGTAAATCTAATAATGATACATTTACTCATGAGTTAACTATGGTAAATCTACATATTTACATTTTTACTCGTAGAGTTAATTTATGCGAAGAATTGTAAAAAAAATGGTGGGCAATAACTCTTGGTAAATTGTTTATTTACCACGAGAGAAAAATGTCCCAAGTAACTCTTGCACTAATCCCTATGACATTCCAGCCATCTCAATTACATGATTGTACTAATTTAACATTCTCATAATCATTACATTCATTTAATTATTTAATTATTTTCCCATATAAATAATGGAATTGATTCTTATATATTATTTCATTATCAACACTTGTCCTTACACTTGATATTTATCTGTGCATATTATTAATATTAGAGTTGTACTTCCATTATTGAAATCATAAAACAATTAGAAACTTATTTTCTCTCTCTTTACTAATGACAATCTCAGTTTATGTTATAATAATGATACCAACCACCTCTATCATTTACATGACATAATGTAGTCTAAGCCTACTATGATGAATTATTTTAATTGTATCATTATGATTAAATATTATAGGAAGGTTTGGAATTGATAGGTGAATTAAATCATCAAGAACTTATAAATGCATAAATTGTTCCTCTGGAAGTATATAATAATAACAATAGATTATAGAACCACTTAGGTTGGTTATAATTTTTATTTGATTGGTTTTATCTTATAAGGAAAATCGTGTTAAATTGTAGTAGGATTCATTAGTGAACCATGGTTAGAATAAGTACAAGGAGTGGGGCAACTAGAGGACGCAACGTGGCGCCACCACAACAACCAACTCCTACCACCCCACCCAATGATGAGGAAAACATCACAACACAAGAACAAATACTAGCTGGAGAAGTGTTAAATTTAATGAGATCATTCTAGCACATGTCTGAGGCATTAATAAACCGTCTGGAACGGGAGCATGGAGGACCAGTCATACAAAATGAAACATCCTGAAACACTACAAGAAATGATGTACGACGAGATTTGGAAAAGGTAAAATTTCTAGAGTTTTGGGGGTCCACGGATGGTCAATTTGCAGAGGCATGGTTAGAAAACATGGTTATGTGCTTCACCCTGAGAAAGTACACCTCAAACATGAAGGTCAAGATGGGTATATTCCAGTTAAAGGGAAACACACTACTTTGGTGGAAGACATTATTACCCCAATTGGGGATGGATATCTCAGAAGTAAATTGGGAATTATTTGAAGAAAAGTTTAGGGAACGTTACCTGTCAAAGGAGTTCCTTGAGAGGCAATTAAATGAATTCAATGCATTAAAGCGGGGGAGTCGCTCAGTACCGGAGTATGAGGCTCGTTTCATGGAATTACTCCGTTATGCCCCTGACCTAAACACAAAAAGGCTCAAGGTGAACAAATTTGTGTATGGACTAAATGGTAACATTTGAGCTAAGGTTAGGATATTAATGACTCGCACCTTGCATGAAACAGTTTAGCGGGCGATCATTGCAGAGGAGGAGATCATGAATAGTGGACCTAGTAAGACAATCAGGCCCGGAGGATCAGGCGTGCCCATTGGAAATAATATGGAATGCAGAAATTTTCTAAGGGGTCCTATGCTTAATGATCAAAAGTGGTCAACAAGAAATCAAAGAACACCATATAGGCATCCAGCTCAGGAGCTGCACATTGTACCTCAAAAAACTCGTCAACAACAACATCATCGTCCTATGCGACAACTGGTACCAAGTCATACCACCTCAGCATCGATCCCAACAGTCTGGCTCTTTCCAGCAGAGTTCAAGGCCAACTCCCAGTTCAGTCGGTGGTAGGAGTTGTGTTGGACTTGTGGAGGTCCTCACTACGAGAGGGATTTCCCTCAAAAGACAGGTAATACCAACTCAACTCAGAAAGAAGCTACAGTAGGGGATCTGGGGGAAGCTCATCGCATCCATGCAGCGGTGAAAAATTGCCCAGTCGAACACCAGTCCACTCTGTTGGAAACCTCTGGTAATATTGATGGTATGAATTTTGTCATTTTAATAGATTCATGAGCTGCTTATTCTTTTATTTCTTTAAATGAATTATCAAGGATTAAACATAAACCAATTGCATAACATGATCTTAGACGCGTAGAAATGGCATGTGGTATGAAAAGAAATGTAGGAAAGATGGTAAAGGATTGTGAGATGGACCTGGGTGTATGTAAGACCAAGGTATCCTTGTACTCTATGATATTAGGAGTTTGTGACGTAGTTATAGGAATTGATTGGTTGGAACGACATGAAGCACTCCTAGACTACAAAGACAAGGTACTACATTTCACAGATGATGATGGACAAAGAAAATCATTGAGGGGAAAGGATCGAGGGGTGTCCCTGAGGTTCATCTCCTCCATGCAACTAATGAAATGTAGATGAATGGGGTGTCAAATGTTCACGGTGGTAGCTATAAATGATAAGGGTGATTATGAAAACCTTGATAAACATCCAATTCTTGTTGAATTCAGGGGTGTATTTCCCGAAGAACTACCTGGGTTAACCCAAAAAATGGAAATTGATTTCACCATCGAAATTAAACTAGACACTTAGCCTATTGCAAAGGCACATAGGCACCTTTGTTGGCAATATGATGCTGAGTGTTGTCCTTGATGGCAACCCACTTGATGAAGATGATGGCAACCTACTTAATGAAGTTGTTCTTGATGATCTTGTGAATGATATACATATGATGTTTCTACAATCAGTATAGAAGGTGCAGAAGAAAGAATTTCCAGAATGGGCCAGAACAGTGTTGAAAAGTGTATGTCACAAGGAATACGCGAGTTTGTCTAATTGTTCAGGAAGTCACAGATTGTTTGAACAACGTACCAAGTCGGGGAGCTGAATTGTTTTAAATACAAACTGTGTTGGCTACTATGGCGACCATGGTATTGACCCATTTTATTGAGCGCTGGATTGTCTATTTGATCCCGTCTAGGAATACCATCGGAAGTGATGTGGTTTTGACTCATGGTATTGATGAAGGCCAAATCTATATAAGGAGAAGAAAATCATTGTGCATGGGTGTGAAAGTGTCTGGGCTTGAATGAATACTTCACTCTGAAGTATATCTGCATGGTTGAACTCTGCTCTTGATTGATAGATCTGAATCTATGATGCATCTATGAACATGGTGAAGGTTAAATATCTCTAGATCTAGAAATGGTGAATCTCTTGGATGATCTGAAAAGAAGTGATGAAGACCTGGCGCAAATCTGCTGAAGAACTTGAAGAAATCTGGGTAAGTTCATAGATCTGATCTGTTGTGCAAATTTTATCTTTTACAGATATATACGCAGGTTCAGTTCGTGAAAGGCGTGTGTATACGTGGATCTGTTTCAACAAAGTTGCTTATGGACAGTTAGGGTTATTTTGGTAAATGCACAAATGTATACGCGTGTTCACTTCATAAAAAGAGCGTATATACGTGGGTATGATTAAATAAAAGTGTGTATGATATCTGATCTCATGGTTGCTCAAGGTTGAATGTGTTTCTGCATATTTATTCTGAAGTCTGGGTTATCTCTGATATTCTGGTTACAGTGGTTTCACTGTTCCGTTTGATGCATTGGGCAAAGGTTGTTTATTGGAAAGTAAAGGGTTGTGTTGGAGCTGTTTGATCTAGTTTAAAAATTGATGAACGTGGTCTGCAGTGGATTTGAGGGTTGAAACCTTTAGTCTAAACATAGAAGCTTTCTGCCAGTAGAGGCTGGTGCTAATATCAGGGGGTAGTAGCTCCCTTCCAGGTGAGGCTGGTAAATGAGAGCAAGGGGTTGTTGCTCCCTTCCAGGAGAGGCTAGTAAACGAGAGAAGGTTGTAGCCTTCTGCAGGTGGGTGCCTGCGTACTGGTATGAGTCCGCACCAGTACATGTTGTAAGAATTTTTCTTAATAATAAAAATTGAAGATTGAGATGACGGCAGCGGTGGTTTTTTCCCGAATTGGGTTTCCACCTAAAAATCCTAGTGTTCATGTGTGGTTGCATATGTGTGATGATTATTTTGTTCTTCCTGCACTTGTTTTCTGTTTTCTAAATATCTGATGAATAATTAATGCAATGATCTAAGTCAAGAACTAAATGCATAATTATATCACTGGATATATGTGAGTTCTGTAAAGGATATCTGCGTATATACGCGGTTTTTCTTCAGGAAAGTTGCGTATGGTTTTTAAGAAATAAATATCAAAGTTTTATTGTCTGCAAAAAATACTGATTCACCCCCCCTCTCAGTATTTTTCCCAACAATTGGTATCAGAGAAGGTCCTTCTGAAAAAGCTTAACCGCTAGAAGGAAGATCAAGCAAGATGAGCAATCAAGATGGAACAACATCTATCAAGCCTCCACTCTTTAATGGAAGCAATTTAATATTCTGGAAAATAAGGATGAGATCATATCTTCAGTCTATGGGAGCAGATGTATGGGCCATTGTTGAACAAGGATATCAATATCCAACTGCAATACCAACAGATCCGACTGAAAAGAAGAATTATGAAATAAATGCAAAGGTAGTCAATGCTCTAACGGGAAGTCTAACTGAATCAGAATTTGTCAAAGTTATGCAGCTGAATACAGCAAAGGAGATATGGGACAAAATAATTCTAAGTTATGAAGGTGATGCAAAGGTAAAAAGTGAAAAACTTCAAACTCTCAGAATTGAATATGAAAATTTAAAGATGCATAGTGATGAGAATATTGCCAGTTTCTTTTTACGTCTTGATGATGTTGTAAATCGTATGAGAAATCTGGGAGAAACAATCATGGAATCTACTTTGGTTGAGAAAATCTTAAGATCGCTAACGGCAAAATTTGAATCAAAAGTCTCTGCTCTTGAAGAAAAACAGGATCTTCAAACTCTTATTGTGGTGCAACTTCATGGCATACTGACTGCATATGAAATGAGGAGAGGAGGACCATCTGAAGTCAAAGAGGCTGTTTTTAAAGCTTCTACAAAAGGGAAAGAAGTTCAAAAAGAAGGATCAGGATATATATCAGAAGAAGATGAGGCAAACTTTGTGAGAAGACTCCAACTAGGAACCGGAAGATTCAAAGGTAAGCTTCCTTTCAAATGTTTTGATTGTGGAAGAGTTGGTCATTATGCTACAAAGTGTCCTTATAAAGAAACATCTGCTAAAGGGAAAGAAGTAGCAAGAAGGAATAAGAACCGATCTAGCACTAAGAAAAGTTACTATACAAATGAAGACAGTGATGGGTTATCTGATAGTGAGGAAGAATGTGAACAAGATCTTAGACTTCTCATGGCATTTGAAAATAATTCTAGAGACGACAAGGATGCTTTTATGGATGCTCTAGATGACAATGATTTTCTTGATCAAAACAATCAACTCAAAATATGCTTGGAATAAAGTAAAATAATCATAGAGACTCTGAAAAGGCAGAATGAAGAAGCAAAGAAACATAATGAAAAATTAGAATGTGAAGTAGTAAGTCTAAGAAAAGAACTTGAGAAAGTAAAGATTCTGAATCTTAGATTTGCTAAAGGATCTGAAACCTTAGATGAGATTATCAAGGTTCAACGATCTCCTCTGATTAAGACAGGTCTTGGATATACCGGAGAATCCTCTCAGGCTTCAGCACCAAATTATCTAAAAGCAGCTACAACTGGTTTACCACATTCAACCACTCAACAAGGGAATAAAGAATCTTCACAGGTAAAGCATGATCATCACAATACAAGGAACACTAACAAGGATATCTCTCAAAGAAGCAACAATCAACAGGTAAATTCAAATAGAAGATTTCATGATCGCAGAAATTTCTACTTCAATGGACAATGTTTCTCATGTCACAATTTTGGTCATAAAGCTGCTCAATGTGTTGCATATAAAACCATCATGACAAGAGAAGCAAGAAAGGAAAGGATGAATACTGAACCAAAGAAGAACACCTATAACAACTTTTCTCCTCTTCAAAATGAATTTGAATGTGCTTATTGCAATAACTTTGGCCATGAAGAATCTGAATGCAGGAGCAAAGTCCAGCCAAAACAGCAGTTTCCTTCAAGTTCCAAAGTCTGGAAAAAGAAGGAATTACATGTTGAAAATTGTGGGATAGTGTTATTTGCAGAAGGTGAAGAAAATCAATGGTACATTGATAGTGGACACTCAAGACACATGACAGGTAACAAAAGCAAACTTCTTGCATATAATGCTCTAGAAAAAGAAAAGAAAGTTACATTTGGAAATGATACTCCTGTTGTAATTAAAGGAAAAGGGTTCGTGTTTCTAAAAGAAAAGGTGAAGGCTAATGATGTCATGTATGTGGATGGATTAAGCCATAACCTATTAAGCGTAAGCCAAATGTGTGATCAAGGAATTGAAGTTGTCTTTAGTTCAAAAGAATGTGTGGTTCATGATCTTGATACAGGTAAAACTATTATAAAAGGGAAAAGAACTCCAAGCAACCTGTATGTATTGAAGAACTGCAAAGATCAATGTTACTTGAGAAAATCTTCAGAAAATTGGCTATGGCATAGAAGGCTGGGGCATTTGAGCTTCTCTCAAATCAACAAATCAAGCAGACTTCAAGTTGTTCGTGGTCTTCCCAATATTACTCTACCAGAGAGTATCATATGCAAATCTTGCCAATTCGGTAAGCAGACCAGAGTACAATTTAATGCCAAAGAAGGATCATCAAGTAAGCCTCTTGAACTCATTCATACTGACATATGTGGACCTATGAGGAAAAGGTCACCACGTGGGGAAGAATACTATATCTTATTTATTGATGATTTCTCTAGAATGTGTTGGATCAGGTTGATTAAACACAAAGATGAAGCATTTGAAAAATTTCAGATCTTCAAAGCATTGGTGGAAAATGAATTAGATCTAAAAATCAAGTGTCTTAGATCTGATCGAGGAGGAGAATATACATCAAATGAATTCTTTGAATTTTGTGAACAACATGGCATGAAAAGACAGTTCTCTGTAGCTGGCACTCCACAACAAAATGGCATAGCAAAAATAATGAATAGAAAAATTCAACAAATGGCTAGAGCTATGCTTGATGATTTTGGAACTCCTGACATGTTCTGGGGAGAAGCAACACATACAGCAGCAAACATTCTCAACAAGGCACATGTTCGGGTAAATAGTGACAAAACTCCATATGAACTCTGGTATGGTAATTCTCCCTCTGTGAAGCATTTTAGAATTTTTGGAAGTAAATGCTTTATCAAAATAATGATGAAAAGCTTGGCAAGTTTGAACCTAGATCAGATGAAGGGATACTTCTTGGTTACTCATCTACAAGCAGAGCATACAAATGTTACAATAAAAGGCTTCGAAAGATTGTTGAATGTATTGATGTTGTTATCGATGAGTCTCCTGCAGCTCCTAAAGAAGAAAAACAAGCAACAGAAGAAGATGATGGTGATTTTTGTCCTTCTACATCAAATGGAAATGATATAGACAGTGGATCCAATGAAGAACCTGAAGATGATTTATCTAAAAAGGCTCCATCCAGATATGTTCAAAAGAATCATCCTGAATCTCAAATTTTGGGAGACAAGGAATCAGGTATACAAACAAGGAGGACTCTTGTGGGATCTTCTAGCTATCTGGAATTTTTATCCACAATTGAACCACACAATGTTAATCAAGCTAGCAAAGATGAATGTTGGATTCAAGCCATGAATGAAGAGCTTGATCAAATTGAAAAGAATCAAACATGGGATTTGGTACCAAGACCACATGATAAAAATGTCATTGGAACTAAATGGATATTCAAGAACAATTTAAATGAGAATGGGGATGTTATAAGAAACAAAGCTAGACTGGTTTGCAAGGGGTATACTCAACAAGAAGGTATAGACTTTGAAGAAACTTTTGCTCCTGTAGCTAGACTTGAAGCCATAAGAATGTTTCTTGTTTTTTCAAGTTTTCAACAAATCAAAGTTTATCAAATGGATGTTAAATCTGCATTTCTCAATGGTGATCTAGAAGAAGAAGTTTATATAGAACAACCAGAAGGATTCATTTTGGGAAATGATGAAAATCTTGTTTGTAGACTTAAAAAGGCTCTATATGGTCTCAAACAAGCTCCAATGGCATGGTATTATCGTCTTGACAAATATCTTCATCAACAAGGATTTTCAAAGGGGTCTGCTGATAGCAACTTATACACAAAAACTGAAAATGATAAACTATTGATTGTGGTTGTATATGTTGATGATATAATTTTTGGAAGTAATGAAGAGTCTATGAGTCAGAAATTTGCTTCTGATATGTAGCAAGAATTTGAAATGTCTTTACTTGGGGAACTAACATTCTTTCTTGGCTTGCAAGTGCAACAAGCAACAGATGGCATATTCTTATCACAAGAAAAATATCTTAAGCAAATTCTGAAGAAGTATGGCATGGAAGAATGCAAACCTGTAAGTACACCAATGATAATCGGATGTAATCTCAGTTCTCATGATGATTCTCCCACGGTGAATCAACCAGAATACAGATCTATGATAGGAAGTCTACTTTATCTCACTGGGACTAGACCAGACATTATGCATGCAGTTGGGATTGTTGGACGATTCCAAACTAATCCAAAAGAGTCTCACCTTCAGGCTGTCAAAAGAATATTCAAATATCTACAAGGAACTCAAGACTTTGGACTATGGTATCCAAAGAATGCTGATCTCACTCTTCATGCTTACACTGATGCAGATTGGGCTAGAAATGTTGATGATCGGAAAAGCACTAGTGGTGGTGCATTCTATATGGGACCCCGGTTAGTATCTTGGTTCAGCAAGAAGCAAAATTCTATTGCCTTATCTACAGCAGAAGCAGAATATGTGGTTGCCGCATCTTGTTGCACTCAACTCCTTTGGATGATGCAAACCTTATAAGATTTTCAA